>JANAVB010005598.1:17834522-17872022 GCA_029216955.1 Iris pallida
AGCTACTCGAGGCAAAGCTGCAGTTATAACGAAGAACGGAGCGGCTGGTACAGAGGTATTATAATATATGTCAGAATTTTATTGCTCAAAATAGAACAGGCAAACTATCATCACGAGGTCCTCAAATTCAAATTTTAGGACCATACGTATATTATCAAGCATCTGCAACTCGTCAGAATTTAATTATGTACAAAATATTGATTTCGCATATTTTATATTTTCATACCACAAAAAAATATAGGAACAGATCACGGAGAATTGATTAATTAAAAAAATATAAGTCTCCAGAATGTACTATTGTATCCACAAAGTCTCACACATCACATAATCCATCAGATCTGCTCGTTTTCGAAGCCATCAAAGACCTCTCCACGAGAAAATCCGAACAATTTTTGTTACGGTATTATAAAATTTTATAACCAGCGGGTATTATATTATATATGTCATACTAATCTCCTTGCATGTTTAGAAAATGTTAGAAAGGCGGATTGAAGAGCTGCCCGTGGAAGAACGAGACAACGAGGAGCAATTGAATAAGGTTTACACGGAAGTGGTTGGACAAGATGGCCACGGACGAGTTTTAGGCCGAGGAGTGGGTACAAGACAAAGTGGTCAATCTTCAACATCTCAGATAGAACTTGAAAAAACAAAGAATGCTGAAATTGAACAACTGCGAAAAGATGCGGAGAAACTACGAGAAGAGACTGAGGCGTTAAGGAGAGAGCGTGACGAGCAAGAGGCTCGACATACAAAAGAGGTTGAGACAATGAAAAATGATCTTAAAGCTGAGCGTCTTGCGCAAGAGGCTCGACATAAGGAAGAGCTCGAGAGGATGAAGAGTGAGCTTAGCAGTGAGCTCAAAGCTATGGTCGCGGGTGCTTTCCGCCTTCCTGATATATTCAAGTAAGTTTAAAAAGTCGTAGGTTTGTCAATGCTGCTGGCATTTAAATTGGTTTCCTTTCCTTCTTCTACTTAATCTGAGATTTAGGGAGGATAATGAATTGGTTTCCCTTCTTTCCTTCCTAACTGAGATTGATTCCAGTTTTGCGTAGCCTGAAAATAGGCCATGTATTTCCTGCCTTCATGATTACATTAACTGCCCTTTAAAGTGTTCTACTGATTTTTCCCTTTCTTGTTGAATGTACCCTTCACTGTTTGAGCATTCCTGCACACATATTTACACAGAGCATGCACACACTCACTGTTAATAACTTACACTGGTTTTCCAGATTTGTTCACTGTCACACACTTCTCCTTATTCACTATCACATTTTTCCTGCACACAAATTGCACATTGGTTCACCTTCTTCACTGTTTTATGCTTCCTGAAATTGCTACCTGCTACACACACACACACTAGCACCCTCTTTCCCATTCTCTAATTTCTAAGTATTTACACAGTAGGTTTGTAAATTACTTTTCCATGAATCTGAGGTCCTATTTAACTTATAACTAACCATATTTCTGGCATTTATTTGTTTCCAGGTAGCCAATGCTGCTGGCAATCTGGATTGTTTTGTCAATGGATGTGTTTTGGACTTGTGTAAAAAGTATAGGTTTTATTTTGTTTCCAGGGCAGCCATGGATGTGTGGTTTTATTTTGTTGACAGTCATGGATTGGTTTGTCAATGGATGTGTGGTCTTTTTTGTTTCCAGGGCAGCCATGGATTGGTTAAGTGAATGCTTGCTAATGTAAAACTTGATGGGAACACAGTGATGTAAGACTTGGATTTTATTTTGTGAACAATGGGTTTTATTTTGTTTCCAAATTTTATTTGGTGAACAATGGGAACACAGTGATGTAAGACTTCGACTTTATTTTGTTTCCAGATTTTGGGAACACAGTGATGTAAGACTTGGATTACATTTAAATATGTTTTATAGAAATTGTTTTGGTAATGTTGCGGCTACGTTCTGTATGAATTTTTAGAGTGAACAATGGGAACATTCTAAGTGATGTGATTTCATTTTGTGAACAATGGGAACACTCTAAGTTCTGTATGAATTTTGTGAACAATAGGATTTCATTTTGTGAACAATGGGAACACTCTAAGTTCTGTATGAATTTTTGTTGTATATAAAATTCAATTATAGAATTTTAGAGTGTATAAAATTATTCGCACGATTACAGTACTTTTTAAAATTCCGTCGCTTATTTATTAGGACGAAATATATCTGTTACAAAAACTTGTTTTTTGGGACAAATTAATAAACCGTCACACAAAAGCATAAATTTGAAAACTTTTGAGACGTCTTGCCTAACCGTCCTTTAAGAGTAATTAGGACGGCAATATCCGTCCCTAATGTTTTTGCCACGCCACCCTAATGGGACCGGCCATTGCCGTCCCAAAGGCCGTCCCAATAGTTGTTGGGACGGTAATTGCAGTTTTTAAGATGGTTTTTCGTTGTCCCAAAGGCCACTTTTTTTGTAGTGGACCATTAACACTCGATGTGACTATATCTTTGTCTTAACTACTCGTCCCTTCCTCGACCTTCTATCATGACTTCCTAATCACTTCAATTAGGAGTGAATCTAATCGTTCTCCTAATCGTGCCATCAACCTACTCCCAAGAAACCATATTTTACGTCTCTAAATTATTTATATGGATCCACTTAAAAAATTTAATCTTTTCCTTTTACGTTTATTAGCCATGTCCGTGATTTATTATCTAAATCACGATTTTCTAATGCTTGTTTATGTTGTTCTTGCCTTGCCCAAGGACGCGTCGAATTGTTATTACCAATGTACCCCCTTGTGCCTTCTTACCCCCCTACTTATTCTTTATTTCGAGGACGAAATTCTTGTAAGTTGGGTAGGATGTAAAATCCCTAAATTTCTACTATATTTTAGTACTGATTTTTTTTTGTATTTATACGTCGTAAAGTCGTATTGTACGTCGCGCAAAAATTTGCATTTTTTTCATATTTACTCGTCGAGTGCGAATATATGCAAGGTACATATTTTTAGAAAAATGGTTTTTGATTTTATTATCGGTAATGGTTTCAAAATTATATATATAATAATTATTTTTATTAAAAATTGTGAAAAGTATCTATCGAGGTTGCCAAAACTTATTATTTTAGTTGTTTATAAAAGGCTATCTTATTTTAATAAGTGGTAATTTAGAAAAACTAGATTATGTGAATATTCTACTCGTGTAAAGCAAATGAAAAATTTTTCAAGTATATTTTCAAATTTTTTTTATTTATAATAATTTATTTAGCAAGAAGGTATTTTAAATATGTAAATATTCATGTTTATTTTCGAAATTATTTTTACCTAAATTATTTAAAGGATATTTTGAAGATATTTTCTACTAATATTTAAAATATATATTAGAATTTTCGAAATTAATTATTATATAAATTTTATAAAAGATATTTTGGATATATTTGTGATAAATTAAATTGTGATTTGATTTATTGATTTAAATTAAATAGTTTAATTTATCTATATTTAAATAGGATTTGGATTTAGATATGAATGTATTGGTTTAAATTTAATAATAGAATTATCTATTTGGGTTTAAATAAATTCTAGTCTCTATCTACATTGAATTATATTTGATTGAGTTACTTTTAAATCAATTTTAATTAAATAGTGAAAAATCTAAGGGGAATTAAAACTCTTCTTAGTCCTTATCTAGATAAGACTTTTGTAAACCCCTTGATTTTTCAAAATAAATATTTTTAGAATTTCTAGATTTTTAAATAACTATTATTGACTTATTATATAATTTGTATTATTTTACACATATTTAGTATAGTGCTCATTGGTGAATTTAGTATAAAAATATATATAAAGCTATTTTTCTAGTACATTAAGGATCTAAACTATATTATAAAATTCTTTTCCTCAACATTTTAGGATTTATTTCATAACTTTTATTACTTTTTACATGTTACTTATATTGTACATAATATAGAATAAATGTCAAATTAGTATTAGATATTTCAGCTTGTATAAATGAGATTAGATGAAGGTTGTTTAAATAAATATTAACTATAGTTATTATATATAGTAATTTTAAATAATGTTATAGATAATTTAGATAAATATAAACTATATTTTAAATTAATGCTAATCCTACTTCTACTTGGAAAACATCTCTATTATATCCTATCATAACAAAGCAAACACCAATTTATTTAAATCAAATCCTATCTAATTTAGGAGATAAATCTGAAATAAATACCTATATAAACCCAATACATCTCCCTTCTATCATCCATAATTCGAAATTATTTTTAGTCCAATAGAAACTCTAAAATTCGTCATTAGAATTCAGCCCCGCTTTTTAGTAGCAAGAGCAACTTGCAACGACGATATCTCCTAGCTCCGAACTCCGTTTTGCCTCCAGTTTTTTTAAGAAGCGTATCGAGATAAGCTTTCCAAAATATATTCTAATAGACAAAATTCATTCTGTAGATTTCTATAAAATTGTTTGAGTATCTAGTGTCCCAAAAATAAACGGGTATCAGTATTTTTACGATTTCGGGAGATTCCGGAAACGAAAATGCGATCCGTTTAGTTTTTCGGAGAGCTAATACAAAAACCTATGCCATATCCTAACTTTAGAATTTATTAAATAAATGTAATAGGTGCAGTATTATTTATAATTAGATAATAGACTATTTTCAGCATCCGAAGTTGTTCCTGCACCTTCCTCTTTGTGCGCTGCTGTTGATTCGTCGCCAGGACATCATCTTACCTCACCCGGACATCAGGCAAGACACCTTGCCTTTACTGTTTAAATTTCTTGCTCAATATCATACATATTTTATTTCTTATAAGTTGTTATTTCAAAACAGTATGTAGTTGCAAATTATTATATTGTAGTTTTCTTTATGCCTTTGGCCTAGAGTTAAGGGACCGCCTTTGTTTGTGCCGCATTCATTGGCCGACACCTATGTGCCACGATGTCACGTGTCTCATATAGATTCGAACTTGCGTACCGGCCGTACATCGGTGCGTACAGGACGAGCGTTAGGATATAACTGCTAATATAGTTGTCTAGAAGACTTAGCGGTTATTAGAAATATCGTGGTGTGGATTCAGCACGAGTAGGGCATGGGGAGGGTGAAGACAGTTATTAGGCACAGGGGCTTTCACACATTTACTTTTCTCTAGCTGCCATTTGTGACTCAGTCGAGTGCTAATGGGCCGTGCATTTACTTTCATCTAGCTGCCGTTAGTGACTCACCCGAGAGCTAGTATGCCGTGCATTTATTTGTTACTTTCTCTAGATGCCACTAGTGTCTCGGTTGAAACGCTAACGCGCCGTGTTTCTAGCTTCGGAAGGCCCTTGTGTGGAACGTTGTCTTCAAATTGCATATTCACATAGAATGGTTAAGAACATTTATTTGTGTAGTTTTCTGTTGAGCTTTATTTATTCAGTTATCGGCATGATATTGTGTGTCTTGTTACGTCCCTCTGAGGACCTGGTTATCTCGCCAGGTGTGTGTTCTTGTCTTTCGCAGGTATTCTAGCCATGGACATCTCTATTTCTTAATTCGAGGATGATTGCAATTGGGTCGTCTTCGCTTCGCTCGCCAAATTTATTTTATTTTCCATGTATTTCTTTCCTTACTTGTTGGTAGTGGATTTGTCTCCGCCCAACATATTGTATCAAGATAATTTCATAATCATTATTTGAAATCTTTTATTCTTTTATTTTATGTGGATGAGATTAGTCATGGTTTACTGCATTTACAGCTTATGTATCCATACGAGGCCTATGTACTTCGTATGAATACAGCTGGCATGTCTACGTTCCTAGTCCTACGTATTTTGGGACTGGGGCATTACAAACATGGAAAGCTTTTGGTGAAGTCGTCGGAGCAATTCGGTGGTGCAGGCAGTCCAGCAGGCGGAGCACGACGGTCGGAGCTGACCGGAGAGAGAGAGAGAGAGAGAGAGAGAGAGAGAGAGTAGCAGAAGAGAGAAAGAGAGAGTGAATGTAATATAATAATATATTAGGGAGTCCCAATGATTTTAGTAGGAAGGAGTTGGAGTGCTCTCCAAGCCAAGATGGCAAACTTGTAATTTGTAATAGATCTAGGGGTACTAGTAAAGACTACTAACAGCTCTAACCAACTAACAACTAACATCTAATCTTTAACTAACCCAATAATTAGTAACTAATGCACTAATTAAGACTAATTGTCGACTAATATTTAATCCAAAGCCCAAGTCCACTAATAATTAGCACTAGAAATTAGGAAAAAAATATGAGCTAGTAGCCCATAATCCTATCCCAAGGCTTGTATAGTCCACATTCCTAGTCCAAACCTGGTAGGCTCATAATAATTAAATAATAAAATAATTCTGAAATGAAAATAATTAATTAAATAATAATAATCAGAATTTGAAATAAATTTATAATAATCCGAAAATGAATATATAAATTCTCAGAAATTACAACAGTGTTTTTCCTAAAAATAGAGTTTCAAATCTATAAAAAATAATTTTATAACTCAAAAATTAGCTCAAAATTTTAAAATTCGAATTCGAATTCTAGGTAGTTACATATCTACCCACTTACAAAACTTTTGTCCTCGAATTTTCAAATGGCACGATAAACACGATTAAAAATAACCAAATATGAGAACTTGAAAATAATTAAAATTAGTTAATCATGGAATTAAAATTTAGGTACGACTAGTAGGATTGAGATGATCTAAGAGTGATCATAAGATCAAAATCAAAATTTAGGCATAGAAAAAAAAGTACCAAAATGATATAGTCATGATTAAATTTTCAACATGACCAAGAATAAAATTGAGACCCAAGTCCAATAAAAAATTATTTAGGCATAACTATCACGGCTATGACAAAAATTTAAATCATTTAAACACGATTAGTAAAAATATGATTAAAATTTTAGGTTTTGATATAGTCACAACTAATAGGGTCATAAATGCTAAAATACGATAAATATAGAAATAATACGACTAAGAATAAAATAAAGAATTTTGAAAATTGGCTTGACTAGAAATCAAATTTAAGAATGAACAAAAAAATCAAATTCTAGAATTGATTCGAAGTATGATCAAAGAAAATAAATCACTTAGGATCAAAATCATCCAGGAATAAAGATCAAAATCATATAAATATGATCTTTATCATGATCATAATATGATCAAAAATTATTCAGGTATACTCAAGCTCTAATCATAACCAAGAGAACCAAAAAAGATCGTCATGACATGATTAAGTCAGTATCAAAATCATTAAGGCACGATCAATATTAGAAATAAAATATAGTTACGATCAAAATCATATAATACAATTTAAGGGTCGTCTAGATATGACCAAAATTCAAAAATTTTAAGTACGATAATAATTTTAATCAAAATGATATAATTATAAAACTCACAGCACCAAGAAAACCTACAGAGAACTAAGACAGCTATCTCAAACACTATAACCAATTCTATCCTGAACCAAAACGAATCTAACTAAAATCGACTAAATCTAACTTCTGCTAATACCGACTTACTTTAAATTTCAACATTAAGCCAACCTTCCAAATCTGACTACAATCATAATTGTCGATCAATATCCAGTTTAACAAATTCTCAAAATCTATGATTTCGAGAATTCCTAATCTAAAAGCCAACTAATCAAATTTAAATCCCCAACATTTGACATTCTTTCAAAAATTTCTTTACCAATATCCAGCTACCATGCTTCGTTTTGATATTCCAGAGTTGCCTACCAATGCTTTTGTCTCCATTCCTTACCAACCCTACTTATGGCATACTCTATTTTCCCTATAACTCACGCCCTTCATAAAATTGGTCGTCCTATGGAATTGCTACATTCCCTTATTTGTCAGAATCCGATGCCTAGGCATTAGTAAACACGACTAACGGTTCTATCGTCTAAATCGTAAGTTCTATAATCTATAACTCCCGCAAGGCTTATTACTAATTCGCTTACCCAAGGCCTTTTTCTACTACCTTTTTCTACCTTTAACTAACTAACCTCAATGAAACTACTAATTCCCAAGGATACCTTAAAAATGAGCTAGGTAACTATCTATGTTTCCTCATGTATATCTATAAAGCCATCAACCATTTACATATATACATACATATATCCATAGTTGTATATCAGGTATCTAATATATATATATATTTTATATATATATATATATATATATATATATATATATATATATACATACAAAATACATGCAATACACTAGAGTCAAACCATGAAAGGGATTGGGCCAATAGGTGTTGAAAGAATGGTCCTAATAAGTTTCTAGGAAATATCAAGGGAAATTCTATAGAAAACATATGGTAGTAAATAATTTCTGAAAATGCGATCAATTGCTAGGATTTTAAATAATGCCAAAATTTAAACAAATCAAGATAATTTTCGGTAAAGTTGTTAATGGCGATAAGAGACCAAACATGGTATATAACATGGATATAGTCTCAATAGTATCCAAAAATTACACATATCTAAAGTCACTTTGCCTAGAATTTATTTCCCGCCAGTGTAGTATACATCTGGCTACAGTGAACCTTTGGTTCTATGACTCAGAATAATGATAGATTACCGAATATTCTATCAACTTTATCCAATATAGTCGGAACAACTCAAGAGATCAAAATTTTATGATTTTTGGATATAGCCTCAATAATATCTAAGAACCTATGACTGCCTGAAATTACTTCGACTTAGAGCCCATGTCTCACCAATGCACATCTGGCTGCAGTGGACCCACAGTCTCCATAATCCAAACAAATGACTGCAGTGCGCTTCTGCCACCTATAGTAGGTCGTCAAATATTTTATCAACTTTTATCCATAGGAACTCCAAAGGAGTTTATAAAAATTCAAATGAGTTCTAAAAGTCCTAATCATGATATAAACTGGCATTATCTGTTCTTTAGAAAATGAAGAGATTTAGCATGCAAGTATTTGTCCTTTAGATATTAGGTCTTTGAGAATCAAGGGATCACTTACTAGTAGAAGGAAAGAAATGACTGAAGTTAAAATGAGTATTTGTTCTCTAACCTTTTCCTATTCAATGGATTGAGGACATAAACTTATGGATTTGATCAAACCTATCTCTGACTAATAGAAATAGTATGACTTCAAGTTGAGTGAAAAAAAAGTAGTGAAAATATTTTCATCTCTAGAGAATTACTTAAGGGATGTTGACCTATACCGGGATTATTTTGATAAAATAATTCCTTATGGTCAATGAAAGGTTTGGGGAATTATATAGACAAGTTGGGCTAAATAGTTAGTCTAGGGGCTCTATGGTAGAATATTTGAATTAGTTCAAAGAGAGTCAAATTGAAGTAGTCTAACAGAACCATCAAAGGAAGTTGGAGGCTTGGAAATATTAGTCATTGATGAGAGGTTTGCTAAAAGAGGAATAAAAAACTTCTAAAATGGTAATTGGCCTAGTTCTTAAAGAATAATAGAGATGAGAAAATAATTCTTTGGAAACCGGCTTTGCATCCCCTTAGTCATCCATATGACTTGAGAAGATACGACAATTTCAAGAAGTAATACAGATAATAAATATATATAATCATACAATCGCTGTGATTAAGTATTCCTATATCGCAGGCTCCCAATGGTACTCTAGCCCTAAGCACCATTAGACTGACCTGCATGGGCCACCACTAAAAACTTGTCACGATCCGCTCCTAATTTTTTGGATATGAGTCAGACACTCCCAGCCTACGCTGTGTCAAAAGTAGTAGTGAGCTGTTCTAGGCTTCAATTAATTGTTAAAATGCTCAAATAATCTATTTGCTCATTACAGCTACTAATCACGTGCTAAAATAATATCACACACCACTAAGTTCTTTGAGTACAACTTATACAAGAGTATCCGGAGACAAGTCTGAAAACTAAAACAAAATAAGGTAACAAACATCTATCTTATGAAAACTATCTAATACATAAGAATAATACTTGCGTCTGGTCTTCTAGAATCTTCTAGGAGTCGTCCAATCCAATTCTCATGCCCTGGCCTAATATGCTAACGATCCAGTTAGAAATGGAGCAAAGTACAATCTATAATAATGAAACAAGTACAACATGTGAACAAGTAAAGGAATAATAAAACAGGATGAACATGAACAGTAAATGCTTAATCTGCCAGACTGAAACATGTAATCAAAATATCATGACATGTGAATTTGAAATACATACTGTAATACCCCAGTTCCAAAATACGTAGGACTAGGATATGTATACATGCCAGCTACGTATCAAATGGACTCCAGTCCAGCTCGAATACGTATAAGCTGTCTATATTACGTCTAAAATGGCAAGTCAACTATATCTCAATCCACAGAATATAATCTCAAGTGTAAACCAGTGCATTAATGTTGATCAAACAATAATTCACTTATGTCACTTGAATATAAATACATGAATATATAATTTTGTAATAAGGTTGGCCAGACCTTAATATAATTATTTAAACAAGCTCATGATAAAAAGTAAAGCTTGTAAAACTAGGCTATAGATGAAATGTCATCATGAAATATTAAAGACAAAAGAATGATAAATATACTACTATCGATACCTGAATACGGGAGATACCATCGCCCACAAATCTATCCTTCTATTCTAGCAGTCTCAACAAATACCTGGAAGAAAACCAATAATAACGTGGAGAGATCACCAGATCCTCAGAGGGACATAGCAGGATACATAAGAACATGCCAAATGTAATAGTAAATAACATGCATAGAAAGAGAGAAAATTAAAACATGAAACAAATTAACAAAGATGTCTCAATACCGTAATGCTATGGGATGCTCCCGATCTCGAGAAAAAAGATAAGTCTCTACTACTGTAATGCCATGGGACACTCCTGGTCATAGAAACGGGATAACAGGTCTATAAGAAGTCTCTAACACCGTAACGCCATTGGACGCTCCCAGTCCTAGAGGTGGAATAACAAGTCTATAAGGAGTCTTTATACCGTAATGCCATAGGATGCTGCCGATCTAGAGATAACATAGGTCAATGACTAACAAGCAATCTCGGCTACAGGTCAAATCAATTCAATGGAACAGAGACTAAGGACTAGTAAATATCGTCACGACACTCATAAAAAGTAAAGAGTAACCATAGAGAAAAAACAAGGAACGTGC
Organism: Iris pallida; assembly: GCA_029216955.1. Taxonomy (NCBI): domain Eukaryota; kingdom Viridiplantae; phylum Streptophyta; class Magnoliopsida; order Asparagales; family Iridaceae; genus Iris; species Iris pallida. The sequence continues at coordinate 17,845,665 of JANAVB010005598.1, forward strand.
ATGCAAAATAAAAAAATAGAAGTATCAGAACATGAATAGTAGGTGATAAAATATGACTGAAAATGAATAACAGTATAAAAATGCATGAAAATTAAACTGTACAAGTAGGCAAGGTATATTTGCCTGGAGTTTTGTCCAATCTGTGCTGAGACTGCAGTATAAAAGCCTAGCCGAACTATCCATGAACCAATGAATCATACTCTATGCAATATCTATCAACCCTAAATTACAAACAAATATGTATTATTTACTAAATATAAATATGACTATTAATCCTACCTAGATAGCTTGGGTCATTCTAAGTCGTGTAATACATATGTTACCTAAGCCATTTATTAATCATACCATATAGAACTAGGTTACACTATTCCTATGATCATTAGTCATTAGTAATATGGATTACAAAATCTAGGATTAAATATTAAGTTTGTATCTCGTAATTCGTACAACAAAACCTGCGACGCACAAATCAAGACAAGATGATCAACCACAAGATTAACAATCTTATATTGGTGATCTATACAGTCACTTTGTCAATTTCAGCAATGTGAGATCACTAGAATTGACTAATCTCAGTTTCGACGCACGAATTCCAAAATACGAACATAATATAAATTAATTATAATTTAATAATACTACATAAGGTGAAGTCTAACAGAAGTCGTCAGATGATGAAACAGACATCACCAATGTGTCCAAAATAGTCAAATCGGCTAGAATAACCTAAAAATAAGTCTAATTTTGGACAAAAGGGCAAAACAATAATTTCGGGTCAAAATAGTGTCCGTCGTTGGACCCACTCTGCACCGAAAAATATGCTAGAGCCTATGGTCTCTAAACTCATCAAACTATATGTCTATAGGTCCGGTTTGACGATACGAACCCAACCGTATATCCAAAGTTGGATTTTGATGGGCCATGCACAAATTCGTCCGTTAGATCGGATCGCGGGCCCGCCAAAATAGCGTTCCGGTCGTCCTTCTCAGAATCGGACCAAATTTGGCTCACAAAACCAGAAAAATGATACAAGTCTAGTGGCACAAGTTTTGTCATGATGTGATGAACATGCACTCATGATGTGATGAACATGCATGAAGTAATTGTGATTTTTGCAAAGGGGCTGATACGGAGAAATTTGACGGATATGCCTCAAACTCGTCGCGCACATGCAACCAATTCGAGTTCCGTCAAAGTCCACACATCTGGGTATACCATACATGTCTTTTGATGCAATTGGTATACGACTAAGTGGTCCGGTTTGGTGGAACGTACTCCGTATCGCAAAATTTTTAAGTTTTGAAAACAGATTTTTGATCAGCTTCAACCTAATTTTAAACAGAATATAATGAATACAAAAATAAACTAATTAATGGGTTCTGATCTTGGTTAGGTTGTATAAAACTCTATTCAAGCAGTTTTTTAAGTTTTACGATACCCTGGTCGCAAATCTACCGCAAACTAGGGACGTTGGGACAGTTTCTAACGTCCAAATATCAAATTTTTTTCTCGATTTTGGAACTTAATTTTTATCGCACACAAGGCGAATTAAATTAAACTAATTTAAGGGAGTTGAAGAGGGTTAGGTTGGGTACATACCAGTGTAATCCATTCGTGAAACAGATGAATGAGGTGGGAGGAAAGTCGATATGAAGTTGGATTTGTTGCGGCAGTTGTTGCTGTTGATGTTGTACTTGTTGCGGCTGCTGCCGGCGTCTTGCGGCCGTCCGACGCTCCGACAACGGCGGCCAGGGTTGGGTCCGGGGTGGCCAGAGGTCACGCTCAGGGAATTAGGGTTAGGGTTATGATTGATTTGTTGTTGTTGTTGTTGTTGTTGTTGTTGCATGTTTTTTTATAAGCCAAAAGCATATATATATACACACACGTACACAAACAACACGCGAACAGAAGGGGGAGGGGATTTTGTCATGGGTGCTGACTTTTTTTTTATTTTCCTTTTCTTTCCTTTCCTTTCCTTTCCTTTTCTTTTCTTTAAAAAAACCTAAAATACTAAATATCTCAAAAATATTTTCTAAATAAGAGAAATTCTGAACATAGCAATAAATGTTCAAATTTGTATACATATATATACTTGACATACAATATCATATTTAATCTAGAAAAATATTTTTAAACAATTTAAAAATATATTCCTATATGATCATTGTTTTAAAAAATATCTATATATAATTTTATATTAATAAAGAAAACTTATACATATAAAAATCCAGAAAAATATTCTTTTAAAAAAAGAAGAAGATATTTTCAAGATAAACATATTCCCATACAAATATGTTTCTACACAATATTTATCTATTTATATTTTAAAAAATATAAACCCTTAAAAATTACTATTTAGGCCAAATATATAATAAAAATAATTCTAAAAAATCAGGGTCCTTACACATACTAAAATATGTGACCGGCTGGGTAAGATCATGAATAAGAACAAGTATATGGTACGACTAAAATCCTACGTGTAGAGGTGTGAGTTTTAAACCTATCAACATGAATCCTAAGTTGGACTTCAGTCACATATCCGTAATATTTTCTCTCCTCTAGATACAAGCAAAGATCATGAACCAGAATATAGATCAAGTCATGTAACAATGTATTCAATATGAAAAACTATGACACGAAGTAAATCAGTCAAAATCATAGAAGTACTTGCCTTTGTCCTTGCAAATCAAATGAGTCTTAAATGGCCACCTAGAATAGGGCAATAATAGGTTATATTCTAATAATAGCAACTCGCTAGCTAACTATCACTATCTATCTATAAGGACTAGCAATACAGTATTATTAATCGAATATATTGATAATGATAGCAAGAAAATAATTTAGAAAGTAATATTATTTAAATAATATTTAGAACTTGAATATAGGCATTTACTAGCAAAATAATTTAGAAACAATTTTATTCTTTAGGAATATTTCTGCTGGCAAAAAATTATATAGGATAGCGATAATACTATCCATATATATATGACAAATACTGACTAACTATTTGTTATTTAAAATATTATACAAATTACCATTCAAATAGCTTTATATAAACAATAGCAAAATATTTGTAAATATTAGCACCTTAATAATAAAATAGATTTTAGTAAACCATTTATAGTAACAATATTAACTAATACTTGTTACTAGCAAAATAGGAATTTATTTTACTTATAAATATTGAGTAGCTGTCTTTCCAAAATACTTGTTAGCAAATTATTTTGGAAAATCTTTAGAAAATAATTTTTATTATCATAAATATATGAAATAATATTTAAAAGTATGTATTTGGCTACAACCTAAATTCATAGATAATCATAATAAAAAATATTATACATATAAATACAATTACATATATACATTTACTTAATATAAATCTAACCTGGGCTTTAAGCCCCAACCCAGAAATTAGAATTCTTAAAATCCTTAAATAACCAATACTGGGCTTGAAACCCAAGCCCATGGGATTAATACTATTAATGACCAGAATAAATTCAATGGGCTTGAAGCCCATGCCCAAGGTTACAATAAACATTTTTTTAAAAAGAATTAAATCAATGCACAGCTGGGCTTTGAAGCCCAGCCCAAACCCAAATTAGGGTTTAAAACCCTAGCTCTCTCTCTCTCTCTCAGGGAGAGAGAAGAATCGCAGGAAATATAATTCAGAAAGAAAGAGAGATGGAGAGAGGAGGAATGAAGGAAGAAGAAAAAAAGAAGAAGGAGACGAGAGAGGAGAGGAAAGACGCTCACCGGAGCCTAACTCGCCGAAGCCCGACCGCGGAGACACGACATTGGAAGAGTAGCAACATTCACAAAATTTGAGGCAGTGGAGCTTAAGAGGCTGCAATAAAGGGTCTTGGAGCTCGCCTAGGTCATAGGGACGAGATCTAGAATAAAGCAACTCCGATCTGACCATCTGCGACGGTGGCGGGGCAGATTTGGTGGAGGTAGGCCGATTGGGTGGCTGGAGGAGTAGATCCGGTGAGATAGGGGTGGTATCGATGGTGGTGGTTGGCGACTGTGTGGAGAGGACAGTGGTGGTGCTGTAGTTGATGTAAAATGAGGCATCGCTCACCGGAGAAGATGAGGATGCTCGGCGGAGGACCGGATCTGGCACGACGGCAGAGCCAGGCATGAATCTGGGGAGATAGGGTCATCCAAGTCCTAGATGTGGCGACGAGTGGCGGCGAATGACTTCCAGTTGGGGGCGTTCAAGATCTAAGAACGATGGTCGAGTGGTCGGTGAGGTTGAGTGGAGTGTTGGTGTCACGACCAGCACCCGTTTTTCGGGTATACGAGTGCGTGTCCAAGCCAGCCTACACCGCAGTATCGACGTTTTGAGCGCTATCATGGCCATTATGCTCAATATCACAATAAATAGTAACTTTACTACTCATTCACAAAACTAACTAATTTATAATATCATAACTTTACATTTAAATAATGTACAATGTTCTTACAAATATTAAAAATGTCTACAACACATCTGTTTAACTAGTCTCTAGGTTTTGGCCTGCAGGTACACCCGTGTCTCCCTAATGCTAAGAGTAGTCACGACTAATCTAAAAATTATTGGTTCCAGTCAGGAATGGAACGAGTACAATTCATTGAGTGCAGTTCCAATATATGATAACAACTATAAAATAAAGATTACCATAAAATACATGATTTGAGATAATTAGGATAATGGTAAAAAAGATATGAGAAAAGTAGACAGGAAATAATATGACAATAGTAACTGAATAAAAATCCAAAGGAAATACTATCTATGTGTTTTGAAGTACCTTTTGATATATGATCGTTCTAGGGACAATTACACTACGATGTCTAAACAACAATAAAATAAACAATGTCTACGATGTCTACTTTACAGGAAATAATAATTTCTACGATGTATACTTTGCAGAAAATAAACAATATCTCCGATGTCTACAATGTCTATGATGTCTATAATGTCTACGATGTCTACAATGTCTATGGTCAGATCACACATCTATTTGGTACTTTTCCATCCCGACACTACAGGTAAGAATACGACAAAATATGAAAAAGAGACAGGAATCAAATACAAAATGACTAACAATGTAATGTAGTAATTAACAATATCGAAAACAAACAACAAATGTACTCGTCTTTGATCCTTTGTTAGTGAAACCGATAATATCAACCACTCAGTGTGCCACACAAAATCAAACTCGCACAACAGTCTCCAGATGCTAAAATAGACATCACCAATATATTTGGTATAAAATAAATGTCTATGAATGCCAACCCAAAAGTCCAATTCTAGACACAGGAGCAAAATCATAATTTTGGATCAAAACAATATCCGCCGTTGGACCGACTTTGCACCGAAAAGTGTGCCAATACCTACGGTCTCTAAAGTCATCAATCTATATGTCTACCGATCCAATTTGATGATACGAACCCAACCATATGTCTAAAGTTGGATTCCGGCGGGCCGAGCACAATTTTGCCCATTGGATCGGATCGTAGGCACGCCAAAAAGAGCATCCTGATCGACCTTCTCAGAATCGGATCAAATTTGGTATATAGGACCAAAAACATGATACGGTCCTACTGGTGTAAGTTTTGCCTCGAGATGATGAACGTGTACGAAGTTATAGGCTAGTTTACAAAGGGGCCAATACGGGATATCTCGACGGATACGTGTCGATTTCGTCGCGTATACACAGCGAAATCGAGTTCCTTCGAATTCCACACGTCGACGACATCTATACGCGTCTTTTGATGCTCTTGGGTTGTGACCATATCACCCGGCTTGTCGAGATGAACGTCGTATCGGAGAATTTCTTTGTTCTTTCCAAAACAGTTTTCGTGAGTTTCTTCGATTTTCGAGTTGATTTATCTTAGTGTCTACGGAATATCAAATAATCTAAAATTAGGGTTTCAATATTGTTTATGTGGTCTAAAGGATTGTTTAATTAGATTTTGAAATTTCAAATTAACCTGACCAAAATCCTTCTTCCAAAATAGAACCAATAAACTGCTCTTCTTTGAACAGTTTTTGTCGATTTTTGATTTGATTTAATGACACATTGAATCAGATTATATTAAAACTAATTGAAGGCGTTCTTAGGGGGTTATATAGGCTGCTTGTAGGAATTTATGGATCGACCTTTCATTAATTTTCGAGGAAGATATATGAGTTCGAAGTTGGTACCTCTCGGTCGGGGCTGTACAGAGCAGCGCTCTGTTTCAGTTGGCCGGCGGTCAACAGCTGATCGTGGCGGTCGGCGGCAGGGTCCGTCGTGATCGTAGGAGATGTCGAGAAGGTCACCATTTGCAGAGGGGGTCGATTTCGAGGGGATGTGAGGTTATAGGTTCATATTCGATTTTCACATGTATATACTCACGAATGGGAATTCGATTTCTAATAGAATTTAGATCAGTATTTACAAAGGTTTTAGATGCATAGATATGAATTAGATTTGACAAAAAAGTAGTTTGGATTTATCCAAATTTTATTTAAAGATTTTTGGTATAGATTTGATAGAGGTTTGAGATTAAATTTGAAAATTCCTTCTCTCCTTCTCTACGGCTCAGGCATAGGGAGGTTTCGTTTGGTTTGGGATTGTTGTTCCGCCCAAGGGAATAGTAGGGTTTGCTTTTCTTTTTCTTTTTCTTTTCCTTTTTCTTATACTTATAAATATGTGTAACCATTTAGAAAAAATTAGCAGCATATATATATATATTATATAATATATATATATATATATATATATATATATATATATTGTATATATATATATGAATATATATATAATATATATATATATATATATATATTAGATATATATATATAAATATATATATTATATATATATATATATATATATATATATATATATATTATTATTCAAAATAAGCCTTTTGATATAAACTGTATATAATAATACTTCCTAATCAAAAGTAAGCCTTTTGATAAAAAAAAAAGCCTACTTATACATATATAACCTAATATTTAGGTTATACTAAAAGTATTCATAAAAGGCCTAAAATACCAAAAATATAATTAACAACAACATCTAAAATATTGTACCTAATATATATATATATATATCTATATATATATATATATATATATATATATAGATATATATATATATATATATATATATATATATCTATTTTATATATATATATAAATTATATATATATATATATATATACAAAATATATATATATATATATATATATATAGATATATATAATATATATATATATTTTATTATATATATATATACTATATATATAATATATATTATATATTTATAATATATATATATATATATATTATAGATATATATATATATATATATTTATTGGTAATATAGGGTCCATAATGGTCATAAGTAAATTATTTATTATCAAAATTATAATAAAAGATAACTTATACAACTATTTATTACAATAAGGTAACATAAATTATATTAAATAATAAATAAAATCTTAAAAAAATTAGGAGGTTACATCCTATCCAACTTATAAAATTTAAAATATATATATATATATATATATATATATATATATTTTTTTTTTTTTATATATATATATATATATATATATATATATATATATATATATATATATATATATATATATATATATATATATTGGTAATATAGGGTCCATAATGGTCATAAGTATAAATTATTTATTATCAAAATTATAATAAAAGATAACTTATACAAACTATTTATTACAATAAGGTAACATAAATTATATTAAATAAATAAATAAAATCTTAAAAAAATTAGGAGGTTTACATCCTATCCAACTTATAAAAATTTCATTCTCGAAATTAAAATAAGCACAATATCAAGAAACAACGAAATTAATTATGTCGGGAGAGCCAATATGTCCAATCGTACCTTGGTTTCCGAAAAGATGGAGAGGGTTTGCTATAAAAAAATCCAAACTGATGCCGTATACTCTACAAGATAGGGTATCTTCATTCAAGATTCTACCCAACTTATAAAAGTTGGGTTACCGTGAAAATTGTTGTTACACGACTTCTAGAAAAATCAATCCCAAGGAAAAATTTATATGAGAATATTGACACTCCTATCCACAGTCACGGATCCTAAGGGAAGCCTGGTATGGCATTCTTGGTCAATAACTTCAAAGAGTGAATTATTACCATTTCCTATAGGGTTACGCTTCATCAAGATAGTAGGCATCTCTTATTCGAATATAACTAAAACTCGCTGGTTCAAAAAAGATTTCATTCTTTGCATAACATCGGAAAACTAAGAGATGAGCTTGAAGAAACTATGAAAAAGAAATTATGCATAGTGATGAGATTCTATAATAAGTACAGAAACCTTGCTATAGAATATGATTAGGTAAGTGTGTAAGCCCCTGATTTTCAAATTTATTTTTAATTAGTGCTAATTAATTTTTAATGTTAATTATAGCCTTAAATAATTATTAGGAATTTTTAGGAATTTTTCTAGAATTTTTAAATAATTTTTAAATGAGTTTTATATATAAAAATATTAATTTGTAATTTTCTAAAATGTTTTAATTGACTTTTGCAATTAATTAGATTGTTTTAATATCGTTTTGCAAATCTAAATTTGTTATGTGCAAATTTTATTTTGCACATATACTGTACGGGGTGGGTTATGCAAATTCCTATTTGCAACTACACACTGTTAGGACCTATCTGCAATTACCTAAAACTAGGAGGACCTAAGTGCTAATTTCCTACCCACCCCCTGCCCGACGACCGACGGCTGACCGGCGACTGCCCCCGCCATTTCCGGCCAGCACACAGCTCCCCGACCAACCTTGAACCCCTATTTAAACTCCCCTCCTCTCCCCAGACTCAACCCTAACCCTAATCGACCACCACGACCACCGTAAACTCCCCTTCTTCCCCACTCTTTCCCGTCGGAACCCTAACTCCGACGATCACCACCCCCACCCCTACACAAACCCTCACAGCAAACCACCACCACCCCTACGTTCGCCTTGACGAGACGCGCCCAGCGCCACCGAAGCGCCGCGATGCCGACGCCTCCACCACCGTCCAGCTCGTTCGAAACCCCCTCCCCAAATCGGACACGTGAGTAGCATGACTCAAACCGTGTCGTACGTGTCTCGAACCCACGTATGTGGTTCGCCAGGACACGGGGACCCTCGTCCCATACTCGGACTCGTAGATGGACGCTCGTGCGTGTCGTACATAGCACCGGACACGCTGACTCTGTGTCCCAAAACTGTCCGGACACAGGGTCGAGCGTTATTATTTTTTTTTCATGTTATTTATTTCGAACCTAAATAAAATAAACAAAACCTAAACTCTAACACGAGCAGCGGGCTGACCCCCTGGCCAGCCCGACCCGATTAAACATCCCCCCCTGCGCAGCTCGAGTTCGAGCCCCTCCTTTCTGTCTTCTTTTCTTTTTCTGTTTCTTTTCTTTTTCTTTTTTCAGTTTTATATATATATATTTATATATATATGTATATATATATTAGTATATATATATATGTGTATATACTATTTTTTTTACAGTATTTTATATATACGTATATATTTTATAATTAGTAAAATTTTATATAAATATGTTGTATTTATATATATATTCATATATGTATGTATATGTATATATTTTCATGTATATATATATTAATATATATATATACACTCTATTGTGAAGTATTTTCCTATATATATATATATTTATACATATATATATATATATACCTTATAAATTAAGTATTTTTCCTTACATATATGTATATGTACTTATAAAACATAGGTAGGTATATTTTCTATATGCATAACTTTACCTTATTAAAATAATAATATTTATTTTGCACTATCACCAAATTGTATTTTTATTGTATTTAAATTACTGCAACCATTTGGTGTCCAAGCCTAGCATGGGTATTTGGGCTCAAATGTGTTTTCACACATTCAAGACCTGTACAAGTCATATTGGACTTGATTCATGGCCTTGGGTCCTGTATTTGAACTTTGGTTCAAATTATATACATGGACAAAATACGCAGATAAATTAATTATTGTGTGCATTGCTGTTTTTGATTTTCTAAAAATACTTAAAGTGTTGCTAAAATTATGGAAAAATAGTTTTTAGATACTATGTTAAGTTGGCTAATTTAGTATAATTTTTGTAGTATTTAATTTACTGTTTTGCCACTAGTTTGGCATATGAAACCAAAACTCACTTTCTGTATACTTAGGAAAACTGATTTTTATAAAATACTTGTACTGGTTAATAAATTCCAGAAAAATTATAATAAATTTCTATGATTAACAAGGATCACCTTGGTACTTTACTTTAAGAAAAACTAGACTTTTTGTCTATCTCTAAAATTGTTAGAAAACAATAATCTTTTGATTTATTTATTGATTAATTACGACTTGTAGCTTTTGTGTTATTTGGAGTTTTAGTCGTGTTGAACCCCATCCCTCACTAGTATAAAGACCCTAGCAAGTTAGTTAACATAGTGTATCACCCCACATTGGTCTCCTATGCCAAGTCATCATTTTTGGCTAGGTGCCCAGTCACAAGTCGTGTTTCACAAATTAGTGTCCTAGTATCTTAGCTTAGTGTAAAACTAAGTTGTTGCATTTACTTCTACAGTGACGAGCTACCAGACATCCATAGCATTGTTATCGCAGCTTGTTTTGTTTTGCTTTGCTAGAGGCAAGTACTTTCTACGAACTTTACATATTGTCACATGAATGAACTGTAAACCCCACCATGTTACATGCTGATCCTTGGGGTAGCAAGTTAGATCTCTACATGTTGTACTTCCAGTTACTACCATGCTTAGAACAGATTTTATACATCTCTCACATGATAGAATATGGGTTATGGGGAAACTAGTAGCTGAGTACGTGATCATGCCCCTATTATCGTACCGAGCAAAGTTCATTTTATATGAATCTGCGCCGTAGGCTATTATCCCGCATTTCTATACGGATGTACACCTATGCTTGTGCACTTGTACGTATGTACATTTTATTTACATTGTGCCTCGGCACATTGTACATATATTGACCGATCACGTACTTGCTACAGTTTTAAACATTACATACGCATCTGTCTCTATGACATATGTGTCCTTGCCATGATAGACTATGTGATGCCATGCTTTCCAGTTATTTCTCTCATGTTTATTTCCATGTTTCATATGCTAGTTTACTAGATTTAGTACTTGCTCCCGTCCTGACAGGATAACGTTGTAGGTGTCCTTACTGAGGAGGAGTTACTCTGCGACTCATACTATGGAGTTACTGCCGAGGACCCGGCTCTGCTTTACGAGGATGTTCCTGCGGGGAACCTCGCCTAGTTGTCTTTTGTTTACTTAGACTTTTGAGAGTAGACATGTATTAGACTATATCATTTTGTAACTGGACATGTATCCAGTTTTACATTTCAGTCTACTTGTACTTGGATATTTTACTGTATACGACGACTTTTGTGTTTGGAGCATTTATGTTTCTTCTTCACTTATAGAACTGTTAGCACATTTAGTCTTATCCTGTTGTCTTTAGAACAGCTTACTACGTTTTATCTCAACGTAGGCTGGGCATGACTCGGCCTGGCCCAACAATTTGGGTAGCGGGTCGTGACATGTTTTTAGTGGTGGCCCATACAGGTCCTGACTAAACTGTTTGGTTACGTTATTGTACCAAGCATGCCTGCAATTAGGAACTTAAGGTAATTAGACAACATTAGGAAAGACGCTTAGAACACTTAGAGGAATGCTAGGATTGCAACATAAAAAATACATCACATATTTGCTATTATAATTAGATTTCTTGCATATGATTACTTGCTTTAAATAAGTCCTTATAAGTCTTTTATGTGTAATTTAGATGGTGCTTACTCGCTCGTCCCAGTATGTTACCCCCGAGAATGGGGCCCTCCATGTCCAGTCAGCTGACCGGTTGACTGATACACCTCCACCTACCACATTCCCCCACTCCACAGATCCACAGACCCAGATACCACCTTCCACATCCCAGTCCCAGCAGGCCCCGATACTTCCACCACCCCCTATCACTATACCCACCCAGGCTTCCGTCACTCTCGACGGGACCCAGCTGCTCACACTGATCCAGGGGTTCCTAACAACCCATCAGGAGCAGACTACCCTACTCCGCCAGAGCATGGAGCATTCTGAGGGACGTCCCGTGGTCCCACCACATGTAGAGCCACGGCAGAGAGCGGGGACAGTCAAGGACTTCATGGGTCTGAATCCCAAGGAGTTCTCAGGGACCGAGAGCATAGTAGTAGCTGATGACTGGCTAGATTCTGTAGAGAGGAAGCTTCTGGGAGTTAGGATGCCGGATGATCTTCAGGTCGAGGCAGCAGGATTTTTGCTGATAGACTTAGCCGGAGTCTGGTTCAGGAATGAGCCGTTGTTCGCAAGAGGTAGAGCCACCTGGGACCAGTTCAAGACCCAGTTCAAGAAGAAGTTCTTCTCGACCACTGCTAGAGTAGCCATGGGGCTACGATTCCAGAACATCCAGCAGGGGAACCGTTCTGTTGACGACTATGCGGAAGAGTTCAGTCGCTTGAGCCGTTTTGCTCCTAGTCTGGTTGCTGATCCATAGGAGATGACCCGTAGGTTTTGCCATGGTCTAGTTCCAGACATTGGCATTCTTATAGTGGCAAACGGTACGACTGACTACTACCAGAGACTAGAGTTAGCCCGAAGCATTGAGGAGCGTCTTCTGTCATGCAAGAGGCCGGCTCCTGTACATCATGAGGGACCGTCCAAGCGTCAGGCTTTCCAGCAGAAAGCACCGGCGCCACCCCAGCAGACTTACCGTCCCTCTACACCCCATCATCAGACCCCGCCAGTTCGAGCCCCGGGACCCCGACAGCAGCAGCAGCAGAAGGGAGCTATATGTTCTTTCTGCGGAAGACCAGGTCATGACTTCGCCGTCTGCAGGAAGAGGTTGGGGCAGTGCTTACTTTGTGGGTCTGCCGCCCATCAGCTTCGGAACTGCCCAGCAGTGAAGCCTAGAGGACCACTCCCGACTCAGCAGCAGAGGTTTGGGCAGCATCTGCAGCAACAGAAGGGACCTCAGGGGAGGGTTTATAGTCTAGCCATTGAGTCGGAGCCGGAGCAGGTTTCGGAGCCGGATTACTTAGCTGACGTCATTACAGGTCATGTTTATTTGCATACTTTTCTAGCTGTATGTTTGTTTGATTCTGGTGCATCTCATAGCTTCCTATTATTAGAGTTTATGCATAAACATCATCTAGTAGCTACACCTACTGCGGAGATTAGTAGAGTGATGACGGGAGGAGGACCAGTGCCTATTAGATCTATCTATAGGTGTTCTATTTTTATAGCCGGGAGAGAGTTCAGAGGGCGATTCTTTGTGATGCCGCTCCCCGATTATGATATCATATTGGGGATGGACTGGCTTAGCTATGCCCATGCATCTATAGATTGCCATGAGGGTAGTATTGTGTTCAGTCCCCCAGGCATAGCACCATTCAGTGTCAGGAGGACAGGGCCGGAGATCAGCCTAGAGCCGAACTGTTGTGCTACAGTTGGGGACGCAGCACCGCCATACCCTATCATTAGGGAGTTTATGGATGTATTCCCAGAGGATCTTCCAGGACTTCCGCCTGACAGAGATGTGGAGTTCACTATAGATTTAGTGCCGGGTTTATCACCAGTATCCCGGGCTTGCTATAGAGTGAATCCCAAGGAGGCCATAGAGATGAAAGAGCAGATTGATGACCTGTTGAAAAGGGTTTCATTCGATCCAGTGCTTCTCCATAGGGAGCACCAGTGCTCTTTGTGCCTAAGAAGGATGGTACTGTCCGGTTGTGTATTGATTACCGGGCCTTGAATGCCATCACTATCAAGAACAAATATCCTCTGCCCAGGATAGATGATTTGTTCGACTAATTGAGCGGGGCGAAGGTGTTTTTCAGGATAGATTTGAGATCCGGGTACCACCAGGTGAAGGTTAGGCCAGCAGACATCCAGAAGACGGCGTTCAATACGAAGTACGGGCAATACGAGTTTCTGGTGATGCCATTTGGTCTCACAAATGCGCTAGCTGTCTTTATGAACTTGATGAATAAGACATTTCACCAGTATCTGGATAAGTTCGTCGTAGTGTTTATCGACGACATCCTGATATACTCGAAGATGCCGGAGGAGCATGCAGAGCACTTGCGGATAGTTTTGGGGATTCTGAGGCAGGAGAGATTGTTTGCCAAATTGTCGAAGTGCGAGTTCTTTTTAGACCGAGTGGAGTTTCTCGGCCATGTAGTCACTGGAGATGGAATCTCGGTAGATCCCAGGAAGATTGCTGCAGTTGAGACGTGGAAGGCTCCGACGTCAGTTTCAGAGATCAGGAGCTTTCTGGGTTTAGCAGGCTATTACAGAAAGTTCGTCCAGGACTTTGCTAGGATAGCTGAACCCATGACAAAGCTGACGCGGAAGGACGCAGAGTACATTTGGTCAGAGGACTGCCAGGCGGCATTTGAGGAGCTGAAGAGGAGGCTGACGACCGCTCCAGTTCTTACTTTACCTTCAGGTTCTGGAGGTTTCACCATTTTCAGCGATGCTTCTGGGAAGGGGCTAGGATGTGTTCTACAGCAGCATGGAAAAGTAATTGCTTATGCATCTAGGTAGTTGCGGACTCATGAGAGGAATTATCCTACCCATGACCTCGAGTTAGCTGCGGTGATCTTTGCACTCAAGTTATGGAAATATTACTTATACGGAGAGCGTGTGGAAATCTTTACTGACCACAAAAGCTTGAAGTATGTGTTCACGCAGAAAGAGCTGAACATGAGGCAAAGACGATGGTTGGAGTTGATGAAGGACTTCGACATCGATTTACAGTATCACCCCAGGAAGGCAAATATGGTGGCGGATGCGCTGAGCAGGCATCCGATGGTATGGTACCTGATGATTGATCGACATTTGCGGGAGGATCTGGAGAAGCTCGGTATTGAGCTAGTTCAGCCAGGATCAGTGATACAGATGATGGCGCTTGACATTCAGTCAGGTTTGATGGAGCAGATCTGGGAGGCACAGTCTACAGATGAGAGTCTTCGCAGACTTCGACCCCAGGCATTAGCTGGATTGCTGGATGACTTCACTATAGCGGAGGATGGTTCCCTGAGGCATGGCAGCCGATTGTGCGTGCCGAAGGGAGAGTTGGTAGAGGCAGTCTTGCAGGAGGCGTACCGATCGAGATATTCTATTCACCCTGGTGCTAACAAGATGTACCGTGACTTGTGGGAACATCTTTGGTGGCACAGGATGAAGAGGGATGTATCACGTTTTATCTCGAGATGCCTAGTTTGCCAGCAGGTCAAGGCGGAGCGCCAGAGGCCAGCTGGTTTGTTGCAGCCGTTACCCATTCCCGAGTGGAAGTGGGAACATATTATGATGGACTTCGTTTCAGGGCTTTCTCGTTTCCAAGGAGGGAAGGATACCATCTGGGTCATCGTAGACAGGCTGACAAAGTGTGCGCACTTCATACCCTTCAAGGTGGGGCTTTCCACCGAGAAGTTGGCGGAGCTATACATGCAGCAGATAGTTCGCCTACACGGAGTGTCGGTGAGCATCGTGTCAGACAGAGACAGTAGATTCACATCCCACTACTGGAGGAGCTTGCAGGAGGAGTTGGGCAGTAGGCTCAAGTTCAGTACGGCGTACCACCCGTAGACAGATGGGCAGTCCGAGAGGACGATACAGACGCTGGAGGATATGCTGAGGACTTGCGTGCTGGACTTCGGAGGATCATGGGAGAGCCATCTGCACTTGGTAGAGTTTTCATACAACAACAGCTACCAGGCCAGTATTGGTATGTCTCCTTTCGAGGCGCTATATGGACGACGATGTCGCACACCGCTCTTTTGGGATGATGTCGGAGACAGAGTTATGCTCGGACCAGAGATGATCACAGATGCAGCAGAGAAAGTCGGAATGATCAAAGACAGGCTCAGAGTAGCTCAGGATAGGCAGAACACTGGGCTGATGCTAGTCGCAGGCCGATGGAGTTTGCAGACGGTGATATGGTGCTAGTGAAGATATCACCTACTAGAGGGACGATCCGGTTCGGACGAGGAGGGAAGCTGAGCCCCAGATACATCGGGCCGTTCGAGGTACTTGGCAGGATCGGAGAGGTAGCTTACAGGGTTGCACTTCCACCCAACCTAGCAGGAGTTCACGATGTCTTTCACGTATCTCAGCTGAGGAGATATGTTCCAGACCCCAGTCATGTGCTAGATCATTCAGAGTTGGAGGTCGGACCGAGCCTTACAGTTTCTGAGCAGCCAGTGGAGATATTAGACCGGAGAGAGAAGAGGCTGAGGAACAAGGTTATACCCCTAATGCGAGTAGCTTGGAGCCGTCACTCCCAGGTGAATCTACTTGGGAGAGGGAGTCGGACATGAGGGAGAGATTCCCTTACTTGTTCGATCCAACCGCTGCGGGAGAACCACCCGTTCCCGCTTGATACCCTAGAGGTTAGTTTCGATCGCAGCCTTAGTCATTTTGATTGCAATACTTACTATGTTAGAATATTGTCGGGTCTTCAATCCTTGTGAATTTCGAGGGCAAAATTTTTCAAGGAGGGAAGACTTGTAAGCCCCTGATTTTCAAATTCATTTTTAATTAGTGCTAATTAATTTTTAATGTTAATTATAGCCTTAAATAATTATTAGGAATTTTTAAGAATTTTTCTAGAATTTTTAAATGATTTTTAAATGAGTTTTATATATAAAAATATTAATTTGCAATTTTCTAAAATGTTTTAATTGACTTTTGCAATTAATTAGATTGTTTTAATATCGTTTTGCAAATCTAAATTTGTTATGTGCAAATTTTATTTTGTACATATACTGTGCGGGGTGGGTTATGCAAATTCCTATTTGCAACTACCCACTGTTAGGACCTATCTGCAATTACCTAAAACTAGGAGGACCTAAGTGCTAATTTTCTACCCACCCCCCTGCCCGACAACCGACGGCTGACCGGCGACTGCCCCCGCCATTTCCGGCCAGCACACAGCTCCCCGACCGACCTTGAACCCCTGTTTAAACTCCCCTCCTCTCCCCAGACTCAACCCTAACCCTAATCGACCACCACGACCACCGCAAACTCCCCTTCTTCCCCACTCTTTCCCGTCAGAACCCTAACTCCGACGATCACCACCCCCACCCCTACACAAACCCTCACAGCAAACCACCACCACCCCTACGTTCGCCTTGACGAGACGCGCCCAGCGCCACCGAAACGCCGCGACGCCGACGCCTCTACCACCGTCCAGCTCGTTCGAAACCCCCTCCCCAAATCGGACACGTGAGTAGCATGACTCAAACCGTGTCGTACGTGTCTCGAACCCACGTATGTGGTTCGCCAGGACACGGGGACCCTCGTCCCATACTCGGACTCGTAGATGGACGCTCGTGCGTGTCGTGCATAGCACGGACACGCTGACTCTGTGTCCCAAACTGTCCGGACATAGGGTCGAGCTTTATTATTTTTTTTTCATGTTATTTATTTCGAACCTAAATAAAATAAACAAAACCTAAACTCTAACACGAGCAGCGGGCTGACCCCCTGGCCAGCCCGACCCGATTAAACATCCCCCCCTGCGCAGCTCGAGTTCGAGCCCCTCCTTTCTGTCTTCTTTTCTTTTTCTGTTTCTTTTCTTTTTCTTTTTCTTTTTTCAGTTTTATATATATATATTTATATATATATGTATATATATATATATATTAGTATATATATATATATATATGTGTATATACTATTTTTTTTACAGTATTTTATATATATGTATATATTTTATAATTAGTAAAATTTTATATAAATATGTTTGTATTTACATATATATTCATATATGTATGTATATGTATATATTTTCATGTATATATATATTAATATATATATACACTCTATTGTGAAGTATTTTCCTATATATGTATATATATTTATACATATATATATATATACCTTATAAATTAAGTATTTTTCCTTACATATATGTATATGTACTTATAAAACATAGGTAGGTATATTTTCTATATGCATAACTTTACCTTATTAAAATAATAATATTTATTTTGCACTATCACCAAATTGTATTTTTATTGTATTTAAATTACTGCAACCATTTGGTGTCCAAGCCTAGCATGGGTATTTGGGCTCAATGTGTTTTCACACATTCAAGACCTGTACAAGTCATATTGGACTTGATTCATGGCCTTGGGTCCTGTATTTGAACTTTGGTTCAAATTATATACATGGACAAAATACGCAGATAAATTAATTATTGTGTGCATTGCTATTTTTGATTTTCTAAAAATACTTAAAGGGTTGGTAAAATTATGGAAAAATAGTTTTTAGATACTATGTTAAGTTGGCTAATTTAGTATAATTTTTGTAGTATTTAATTTGCTGTTTTGCCACTAGTTTGGCATATGAAACCAAAACTCACTTTCTGTATACTTAGGAAAACTGATTTTTATAAAATACTTGTACTGGTTAATAAATTCCAGAAAAATTATAATAAATTTCTATGATTAACAAGGATCACCTTGGTACTTTACTTTAAGAAAAACTAGGCTTTTTGTCTATCTCTAAAATTGTTAGAAAACAATGATCTTTTGATTTATTTATTGATTAATTACGACTTGTAGCTTTTATGTTATTTGGAGTTTTAGTCGTGTTGAACCCCATCCCTCACTAGTATAAAGACCCTAGCAAGTTAGTTAACATAGTATGTCACCCCACATTGGTCTCCTATGCCAAGTCATCATTTTTGGCTAGGTGCCCAGTCACAAGTCGTGTTTCACAAATTAGTGTCCTAGTGTCTTAGCTTAGTATAAAACTAAGTTGTTGCATTTACTTCTACAGTAACGAGCTACCAGACATCCATAGAATTGTTATCGCAGCTTGTTTTGTTTTGCTTTGCTAGAGGCAAGTACTTTCTACGAACTTTACATATTGTCACATGAATGAACTGCAAACCCCACCATGTTACATGCTGATCCTTGGGGTAGCAAGTTAGATCTCTACATGTTGTACTTCCAGTTACTACCATGCTTAGAACAGATTTTATACATCTCTCACATGATAGAATATGGGTTATGGAGAAACTAGTAGCTGAGTACGTGATCATGCCCCTATTATCGTACCGAGCAAAGTTCATTTTATATGAATCTGCGCCGTAGGCTATTATCCCGCATTTCTGTACGGATGTACACCTATGCTTGTGCACTTGTACGTATGTACATTTTATTTACATTGTGCCTCGGCACATTGTACATCTATTGACCGATCACGTACCTGCTACAGTTTTAAACATTACATACGCATCTGTCTCTATGACATATGTGTCCTTGCCATGATAGACTATGTGATGCCATGCTTTCCAGTTATTTCTCTCATGTTCATTTCCATGTTTCATATGCTAGTTTGCTAGATTTAGTACTTGCTCCCGTCCTGACAGGATAACGTTGTAGGTGTCCTTACTGAGGAGGAGTTACTCTGCGACTCATACTATGGAGTTACTGCCGAGGACCCGGCTCTGCTTTACGAGGATGTTCCTGCGGGGAACCTCGCCTAGTTGTCTTTTGTTTACTTAGACTTTTGAGAGTAGACATGTATTAGACTATATCATTTTGTAACTGGACATGTATCCAGTTTTACATTTCAGTCTACTTGTACTTGGACATTTTACTGTATACGACGACTTTTGTGTTTGGAGCATTTATGTTTCTTCTTCACTTATAGAACTGTTAGCACATTTAGTCTTATCCTGTTGTCTTTAGAACAGCTTACTACGTTTTATCTCAACGTAGGCTGGGCATGACTCGGCCTGGCCCAACAATTTGGGTAGCGGGTCGTGACAAAGTGTTTGGAATCTTTAAGTTATAATGACTAGGGTATGTGGGTTGGTGTTTGGTATCGTGTAGGAGGCACGTGCTTGCTTGGAGTGGAATGCATACGTCTGAGATGTTATGTGTCTTGCATGGATCACGGTATTCATTTCGTTTGGGGGCATGGGTTGATATTGCATTGTTTAAGATCAAAAGGGACATAAATGGACATATATGGTTTGTGCTAAGGGAACTACATCATACACGTTGTGTAATTGAAATTGAGCACAAGAAGGTATGTTTGTGTGGGACATGTATGTCATGCGTGTAGCTTGACTGGTCTAGTTCATGAGTGTAAAATTTATTAGATGGAAAATGCTAGTGTTGTGCTTCAATTATCAAAGTCATGGTAGGGTTATCAGATGATATGGATATGAGTGGACGTTATGAACCATTGTTTTATTAGTACAATTGGAACCAATCTATCTCGATCATTTGCTAATTCTTAGAGAGCTTTCCCTAACACTTTAGAAAATCTCTTTCTCGAAATTGACACTAAGACATAATTTTATGATAAAACGGATTTTTTTTAGAAGTCAAGGTGCGATCTTCTACCGCGGCTATCTAAACGCACGAGCAGGTGATAAAAGCAACACGAAGATCATATCGCAACTTCTAAACAGATGGAAGAATTTTTACGAATGTCATTCCATTTTAAATGATAGAGTATACTAAGTTCAAGGTTATACCCAACTTATATAAATTGGTTAATCGTGGAAAGCACCGTAATAGAACTTCTATGAGGGTCAAATTTTCAAGGAGGTATATGAGGATATGAGGTACTTCTAATCGTAGCCATGGACTCTATGGGAAGCCTAGGTATTATTTACTTAACATTGCCCATATATTGACCATGTTTCATCAAAGCAGTAGGAGGGTCTTGGTCAAGCATAACCGGAAACAAGTTGGTACCGCGGGATTCCATCCATGGTATAACATAAGCTACGAAAAGCTACAATTAAGGGATTTATTGAAGGAGGATTAGTGGACCAAGAAATGTGGACTATACGATAGGTGTATCGGCCTATCTTATAAAGTTTGGTTTTATAGTCCAAATATGGCGATACACATGGATGAGTTTAACCGGATCTTAGTGGGTTCCCTAATTGGACATCAATCTTTGATTGCATGAACCTTGAATTTTAATCTATATTGGCTGAACAAGATCCCAAAATCAATATAGACCATTCCTATTAGGTTAGGGTAACCTAGAATAGGTTCCAATTCAAGTGTTGGACTAATTGTCAGTCGGATTGGTTAACTAGGTTCCTACAGCCCGAAAATGCGCCTTCTGTGACTTTTGTGTATAAGTAGCACAAGAGGACTCAATTGAGTGGCATACTAGTGGCATGTGCATAGTGGGCTTCGAGTAGATCACAGCTATATATTGGGTCGAAAGATTTGATTCGAGGTTGGGTCTCTAATTATAGTCGGGAAGTATATCGGTATTATAGTTATGGTAAGGGTTATAGTTAGCCTTTTTTACCCGAAAGTCGTATCACAAAAATAGAGTACAATGGGATGTGTTTGAGTGGGACATGATATACCTAGATGAAGGTGGACTCGTCAAGGTCTTTCATATGCAAATTGTGGGGAGGTAACGACTAGTATTATGCTCTGAATATCAATGTCACAATAAGGACACCAAAAGATCTAAATAGAAAGTGGGTGTTCATGAGGCGCTAATTTGTCATCCTAGTAGGAACCAACTTATTCTAATCAATCGTAATCCCAGTTATTCTAAAATTTAGAAGGGATTCCAATCTATTCATTCCAAAAAACTAAGATACGATTTTTGGGTTAATGAGGTTAGAAAAACTCCAAAGTAGTGATATTGTACCTCGACTCTGGGTTATAAAATAATACCACACGACGTAATAAATGATGTGATATGGTCGATATGAATCAAGCCTGAAGATCGTTTCTCTGATCTCGGATATATAGAATATAATTGTGTATACATAACTTTCATGGCCATAGGTCGTATGGCGAACTAAGGAGGACATTCTGTGTCTATCTTCCTTCAAATACAAGTATTTGTTTTCCGAAATAAGTAAAGGAAAAAAAAATAAAGAGTTCAAGAGAGGAAAGATCGAATACAAATACGGGTTTCGAAGGCGGTTAAATAATTCACAATGAGTTGTCAAGGCAGTGGTGGATGAGATCCTAGGGCAACTATATATCAATCTATGTGTATTATTCATATGAAGAGCGAACCACGTACACTAAGATTGATCAGACCATAATACACCGATTCTAATTTGACAATATGTTAGTGGAAGTCCCCAATAAACACATGTCCTGAACAAGCTCGATAAAGAATAAGCTTGCGAAACTAGGCTATAATAGCAGCATCAGTCAAGATAGTCAAAACATAAGTACACAAGATTTATGATTGAAAGAAGGTACAAGTAGTTCAAGTTCATCAAAATCTAAGACTCATCTGGAGTTGGTGCCTCTATAGTTGTCCTGCTTGTCTTCTATCTAAGGCCCTGGTCGACCAATGGATTAGGGACCTCTAAACTCTATAGTCTAGGTAAACTTACTATTGTCAGTCAATTATCTCGTTAATAGGTCACAAGGACAATGGGATGCTAGGTTGGGAGGCATGCTACCCAACTTATAGAATTTCTACTAGTATTGGCTTTGCATCAATCAGACATACAAGTCATTTTCCTAACCTCTATAGTATCTGAAAACTATAATCATGTCTGAAGTCACTTTATCGAGAATTTTATGCCTCGCTAATGTACACCAGGTTGTAGTAAACCCTTGGTTTTGTGACCCAAATATGATATAATATCGGATATTTTATTAACTCTATCAATATTGACATAATGATAACTAAGATGAAAGAGGAAAACTAAGATAGAGTTTTAACAGTATTCGATAACCTACGTTTACTTGAAGTAATTTCAACTTTAGGGATCGTGTCTCGCCAGTGTGCTACTAGCTACAGTTGACCCACAATCTCCATAATTCAAATAAATGGTGACAACGCGCTGCTGTCTTGCCAATATGAGTCAACGAATATTCTTCCAACTATATTCGTAAAATTCAAAGGAGCTTCTAGAGATTTAAACAGTTGATTATGATAGAAAAGCGTAAGTATCTTTCTTTGAAGTGAAAGTATCCATTTTGAAAATCAAATGATCGATGAGGTATCAATTTTCAAAACTAAGCGATCGACTAGGAGAAATGACCGAAGTAAGATTTCTAATTCTCTATTTCTCTCATACTCAAGTATCGAAGGACAACATAAAACAAAACTGACTCGGAACTACTAGATGGATAACTGGGTCATGTTAGGCTCAAAAGTCAACAGGGAAATAGAATATTAACTTATTAGAAGATATTTTTTAATGGAAACAAATAAGTGATATGGCTTAGATAGGAAAAATAACTCGAACCGATCCCAGGGTGATCAAGGTGGGAGAGGTGTAAGTATCTATCCTTTAAGTGTCAATCCTTAAAAATAACAGATTGATCATGGATGAAATAACTGAAGACAAGAGAAGTACAAACCTTCTAATATTTATATCATGTGTATTTAAACGATCGAGGGAAAACTTTGAATCGAAACTAACTCGAGGTTCGTATATGGATAACAGAATCAAAAATTATAAAAATAATTCCTTATGGCAAAATGGAAATTAAATAGGCAATTCGGTCTTATGATATGAGGATGATATCTAAAGAAGGCAAAAAGAAAAAGAATTGAACAATTTATCAAGGTTAGAGCATTAATTCTAGGAAGGCCTAACCTACCAAGTGAATAGCCTACCCACATTGGATCATATCGTCATATCAAAATGCAATAGTATATCTATGGGGATCTATCAAGCTATCTAAATTTAATAACTCCTTACCTAATTTGTATGGCCTATATAACAACCTTAACTACCCAACGGTCAAGTTGAATAAGGGACTCCTAGTCCTAGTTATTCTCTTAAATCAATTCAATCCTAATTGTGAATGAGTATTTTCTAGTCGCAGGCTCGCAATAGTATGACTAACTTAAGTACTATCACGAGTTCGCACAATTTTGTAAAATCTGACCTGCATGGGCCACCACAAAAATTTGTCATGACCCGCACCCGCTTTTCGGAATATGAGTGCGTGCCCAAGCCAGCCTACGTCGCAGTGTCAGCGGTAGAATGTTGTCAAGGCCATGATGCTCAACATCACAATAAATAATAACTTTACTACTCATTCACAAAACTAACTAATTTACAATATCACAACTTTACATTTAAAGAAAGTACAATGTTCTTACAAATATTAAAAATATCTACAACACATCTGTTTAACTAGTCTATAGGTTTTGGCCTGTAGGTACACCTGTGTCTTCCCAATGCAATGAGTAGTCGTGGCTAACCTAAAAATATTAGTTTTCAGTTAGGAATGGAATGAGTACAATTCATTTAGTGCAGTTCCAATATATGATAATGACTATAAAATAGAGGTTAGCTATAAAATACATGATTTGAGATAATTAGGATAATGGTAAAAAGAGAGATGAGAAAAGTAGACAGGAAAGAATATGACAACAATAACTGAATAAAAATGTGTCACCCTCGGTTTTCGTTATACGTATTTTGGTATGCGTGTACGTACCTCAGACCTATATTTTGACTTGTCCTGGCTGTCTAGTCTTGGGTTTCTTGCATTGGCATGGGTTAGTGGGCATTTCTTGGCTCGTGTGGTCTATTCTGGCTTGGTCATGCATCGGGTTCGGTTTGGTTTGATTTGGTTTGGATTAGTATGCAAATCCCTACCTACCACCATCCCCCATTTATTAACCCAACAACCCTTCTCTCTCCTTATTCATTTATCATAACTCTATTCTTCTTCTTTATTTCTCCATCGACCACTGCAGTAGGCAAGTGCAACTTACTTCATGGAGGAACTCAATTTTTGTTGTTCTATTGTCTTTCTCACGAGATTCTAAGACACTTTAGTACTTAGCATTTTTAATTTTCATAGTTTATTTCATGTAGATCTAAGTTTTAGTATTTTTGATCTTTATGGTTTTGATCTATTGAACTTGGTTGTTTTCGAAAATGGATAGTTCCATGTGGTGGAGATTTCGATTTTACGCAAGTTTGGCTTTTGAATGGTTGATTTCACCAAGTCTTAGCCGAGATGGGGTTCCTTGACTTCTTGAGTCTCCATGGCTGCAAGTCTCGGCCTTGGGGAGAAGACGAGCCTTTTACGCACACATTCATATGTGCCCGCGTAGTGACTTTCCTTTACGCCCAAGTTTTTACGTGCCAGCGTAGCATCTCCTTCTTTACGCACACGTTTTCATGTGCCCGCGTAGTGTTCCCTTTTTACGCACACGCCTTGCGTGCCCGCGTAATCCGTTCTACGTCGAGCTCATTCGAGCTATACGCAGGGGACTCCCGTTCGCATAGAGTCTCACGTGCATAGAATCTCGCGTAGAGTCTCGCGTAGAGGGCTGCTCGCGTAGAGTACTTGCTCGCGTAGAGGGGCCCTTCCTCAGGTCCTGCTCTCGTAGAGTACTTGCTCGCGTAGAGGGGTCCTTCCTTGGTCTTGCTCGCGTAAAGCCATTTTACGCTCGGGCCCCCCTAGCCTAGCGTAGTTTCTCTCGCGTAGTGGCTTTGAGCCCCTATGCGTACCCGTGTGCCTTTTGTGCTTATACCCTCTTGTCATGAGCTTGATAATCTTGACTTGATTGACACGACTGGACTGATAATTGTACATGGAATGGTATGACAAGTAACAGACATGACATGGCATGACATGACAAGACATGACAAGTAAGCATGATGGAAACTATTTAATGCTATTGCGACGGCTAGCATGACATGACAAGAATGAATAGCCTGGACACCGTAGACGATTGTGTGTACAAATGAACCAGTACTGTCTCGCATCATGTCTAGGGCAGGGACCCCTGAGTACCATGGTCAGGGGTACCTACTGAAACTGACTAAGGCTAATAACTAGAATAATCCAGTAGTCATGAAGAGATTTCCCAGCTACAGGCAATCCTGTTATCTGGACGCCCCACCTGGGATCTGTAGCCTGCCGTTGAGTATGGCACATTTTCAGCACACTGTCATGTGTTGCACCCTTCAAGCTACTTAAGGGTATATGCGTTTCCTGGACGATGTACCCACATGAATTCAACCCCTAATTTACGTCCGGATAGCCTGGATGGTCTGCAGGGCTTGTAGCTGTTGGAACTATCTTACTGCATCTTGCTAGTAATTAGGCCTATGATAACTCTAGTTAGTTAAAGTATCAAGCCGTACTCATTTGCTTGGCCGTGATTGATTGGATGGAGTCTAACCCAGTCTAGTCTTGTCCTGATCCTGTACAAGATTGTTACATGACCTGAATACTTGTGCTTTACTTTATCGATAAATGGTGGAAAACCAAGTTCCGTTCA
>JANAVB010005598.1:17877022-17999522 GCA_029216955.1 Iris pallida
CCCCACACCCGAACACGTACACCAGATTTGATTCCAGTGAAGGCAACTCAGACAAATGCAGAATCCCACGCAAACCCTGATCCCTATCGAAACCCAAGCTCTATCCATCTTCAATAAGTTTGATGCTCTTAAATCGGAAGATGAGGGAGTCCCACCGGAGTCTGCCTTAACCCTAGTTGATCACACTATAGATGAGGAAGTACCACCGGAACCTGCCTTAACGCTAGTTGATCACACTATAACCGAGATAATCCCAAACTCGGAGGCCGTAGTAGAGATCATTGACCCCATTGCTGCAGAGCAACCCATCATCACCCTAGACCCGGTGGCAGAAGCATTATCGATTCTCGGACCAGACCAGGTTCAGAAAGGACTACAGGTTCAAGCCGCTGGCTGTTCTCTCCAGCAAACTCTAACGCAGATTGACAGCACCAGTAACGCCCTAATCATCCCCCCGGAGGAGCCCATCCTGGACTCCGCCGGAGATCTGGTCGACCACCCCAGTGATTCCACCACCGAATTACAAACAAACTCCTGCAATACACCAACCTCGGCAATGGCAGACAAATCCACATCGAGCAGAAAAACTGACACGACGGGAACCGTAGAAACCCCAACTATCCTCACCAGATCCGCCTCCAGGCGGAACAAAAAATACCCCTCATCCTCATTAATGCTTAACATCCTATCCTGAAATATTCGCAGCCTGGCAAACAAACCCACTATGAGGAGAATTTCCAGTCTTCAAAAAACTCACAAAATCGATATTCTCATTATTCTCGAACCCAAAACCCCCCCCAAAAGACTGAAATCTATCCAGCTGCAGCTCGGTCTCCCCCAGGTCATATCTGGTAGCCACGACATCTGGATCCTCTGCACGGAGGATGTCAACTTTGGAGTCATTCACGACTCCTGGCAGGCCCTCTCTTGCTGGTTGGAACACCCTTTCCTTCCTAAGCGCATCATCCTCTCAGCGGTTAACGGCAGTTGTGACATTGCAGAGCGGAAACACCTCTGGAACGACCTTTTTGACATTCACATCCACCATATTGACTCTCCTTGGCTTTGCATTGGGGACTTTAACGCTATCACCAGCAGATAAGAGAAAATAGGAGGTCGCCCGCCGCCGACATCAGTCATGCTGGATTTCAACAACTTCATCTTCAATGCCCACCTATCCTCTCTCCAGTTCACCGACAATACTTTCACCTGGTGCAACATACAGGAAGGAGATAGCCGTCAATACTCTTGCCTAGACAGGGCCCTCACGAATGTCCAATAGGACGAAATGGGGATCACTACCAGTCTATACCATCTCAACACATCAGAATCTGACCACGCTCCACTGCTGATTGAAATAAAAAAAGCTTGTAATCCTGTCAAGAAGAACTTCCGATTCCTCAACTTTTGGATCGAGCACCCTCAATTTTTGGCCATCGTGGCGGAGGCGTGGAATCGGGTGGAATCACCCAACCCCCTCGTTCGGGTGAGCAACAAGCTTAAAGAAACGAGGAAAGCCCTGACCATTTGGAGCAAACAAGCCTACGGGGACATTTTTCAAGCTGTGCGGGTTGTGGAGGACGACGTTTCACGGGCCGAGGCCAAGTTCGCTTCGGATCGTTCATCGACGGCCAGGACGGCCATAAACCTTACCAAAACTATGCTCAAATTCAGGATCAGAGTGGAGACCGATTTCTGAAAGCAGAAAGCGAGGTTGAAATGGGACAACGATGGGGATAAAAACTCTCAATACTTCCATGATGTTGTCAGTGGCCGCAGAAGGAAGCTCTCGATTCACCAAGTTGTCGACGAAATGGGGAACATCATCACTGACCAAAAGAACATCCAAGAGGCCTCTGCGGAGTTCTACTCCAAGTTATTCTCCAAAGAGACGGATCACAAAGACAACTCCTTCCTGAATCACATACCACAACTCATCAGCGACACCGACAATGTTCAGCTGGAGCTGCCCCCCACCGTACAGGAGGTGACTGAAGCGGTGTGGGCTCTGGACACGAATAGCGCACCCGATCCGGACAGTTTTTCGGGGGTATTCTTTCGCACCTGCTGGGATATTATCAAACATGACATTACTGAGGCGACCATTGCATTCTTCGAGGGAGCCACTTACCCCAAAGCGATATCCAGTGCCAAGCTGATCCTAATCCCAAAAAATTCCAACCCTGAGTCTTTCCGAGACTTTCGTCCCATCAGTCTATGCACTTTCATAAACAAGATCATCTCCAAGATCATTACAACCAGAATGGCAGGAATTCTTTCCAAGATCATCTTCGAAGAGCAAAGCGGCTTTGTCCGTGGAAGAAATATCTAGGACAACATCATGCTAGCTCAAGAGTTAATCACCTGCATGAAGTTTCCAGCAAGAGGGGGCAACATAGCTATCAAACTTGACATGGAGAAAGCTTATGACAGACTGGATTGGCAATTTATAATCTGGGTTTTCAGAGCTTTCAGATTTTTGAAAAATTGGACCAACACTGTGTGGAGATCCATTAGCAACTCGTGGTTTTCAACGATCATCAACGGTCAGGCCGATGGGTTTTTCAAATCCACTCGCGGAGTTAGACAGGGCGATCCTCTTTCTTCTACTATTTTCATCATTGTGGCCGACGCTTTGAGCAGAAACCTTAATAACATGATTAGTACTCCGAACTTCCAGCACTATCACACCTCCAGTGGCTGTCCCTTCATCACCCACTTGGCCTTTGCCGACGATGTCCTCATT
This sequence comes from Iris pallida, assembly GCA_029216955.1. Taxonomy (NCBI): domain Eukaryota; kingdom Viridiplantae; phylum Streptophyta; class Magnoliopsida; order Asparagales; family Iridaceae; genus Iris; species Iris pallida. The sequence goes on from JANAVB010005598.1 coordinate 17,879,769, forward strand.
TTCTCATCCGGGGAAGTTGGAACGGTGGAAGTGGTGCTCCACACACTGCTACTCCAGATGCTTCGGTCAGAAAATCAACCCCACCAAGAGCGTTATTTACGCCCACCATAACTTCAAACGTGAGCACGCGCTCGGCCTCTCCAACTTAACTTCCTTCAATATTGTCCATCCCCCTTTCAAATACCATGGATGCCCCCTTGTGTACGGGAAATCCAACTCTGGCATATTCGAGGATTTGATCTCTAGAATCAGGAAATAACTCGAAGGGTGGCATAACGCCACTCTATCTAATGGCGGCAAGATGATCCTCATCAAACATGTGCTCATCTCCATTTCCATACACACTTTGGCAGCGTATTCTCCATCCAAGAAGGTTCTGACTTCGATCGAACAGACCTTTTGCAACTTTTTTTGGGGGCATGGCAAAGGCCAAGACAAGCATCACTGGACGAGCTGGGACTCTATGGCGCGCCCTACCGAGGAAGGGGCTTGGGTTTTACCAAACTGTCCTACATCGTTAAAGCATTCTCGTTGAAATTGTGGTGGAATCTTCGAACTAGTAAGAACTTATGGACCAGGTATATGAAGGCGAGGTACTTCAAGCACATTCACCCATCAGTTGCCATCTCCAACAGCCGATCCTCTGCGGCGTGGCATCGTATTCTCGATGGAAGGGATCTCGCCGAACTTGTGATGAGACTCCATTTGGGTGATGGTCATTCGGCCCCCTTCCTGGAGAGATAGATTGGGGATAGCATGATCCCGAGTATCACGGAGACCCCAAGAGACTGCAGGATCAGTGACCTGTGGGACTTCAGAAGTAATAACTGGAACTGGAACAAGATTCGTGATTGGTCCGGAATCAAAACTGTAGAGAGCATCCGCCAATGCGAAGATAGAATCAGACCCGAAGCGGATGGGTGGAGGTGGTCGCTCGAGGCTTCGGGGGTATTCTCAATGCGGTCGACGAGATGCGCTGTCCAAGTCCATGGGAATCCGAACCCTACCATTGTCCTCTTTTGGTACACTTGTATCCCTAAGAAGTGGTCCTTCCTCATGTGGAGAATCATTAGGAAGAAACTGCCCACGGACGAGATTCTTAATACTATTGGGATCAGCTTAGCATCAGCCTGCAATTGTTGCTCAGACCATCAGATAGAAACTATTGACCACATCTTCTGTCAGGGGGGTCTGCCAGGCCATATTTAGAGGACCCTCAACCATCTGTGTGGCATTGGGCCAGGCAGTGGGCGCTTCTATGATCTTGCGGCATCCTGGGGTTCTGCCTCTCACGGCCACCAGATCGTCGCGACGGCCGCCACGTGGGTCATTTGGAAGAACCGCAACAAGGCTAGATACGAAGGTCACCAATACTCGGTCAATCAGCTCATCCGGGAGGTCTTTCGCCAATGTCGTAAAAGAAGCACCCGGTGTGCCCACAGTCCGAGGGCATTCTGGTCTTCACTCCTCCCCTAGCTCTCGTTGGTTTTCTTGAATCCCCCATCCTCCTCCCTCTTTTAGGTGGTATATTTGTATAGGCTTCGGCATTTTGCGCCTTGTATACTTGTTCAGGCTTCGGATTTTCGAGCCTTGATTAATAAAAGGGGGTTTTGTTATATATATTATATATATATATATATATATATATATATATATATATATATATATATATATATATATATAAAATTTATAATAATATTTATTATTCAAAATAAGCCTTTTCATATAAAATCTACTTTATAATAGTACTTCCTAATCAAAAGTAAGCCTTTTGATATAAAAGCCTACTTATATATATATATATATAACCTACTATTTAGGTTATGCTAAAAGTATTCATAATAAGGCCCAAAAAACCAAAAACATTATTAACAACAAACATCTAAAATATTTGTACCTCATGATATATATTTATTTATTTATTTATTGGTAACATAGGGTCCATAATGGTCATAAGTATAAATTATTTATTATCTCAATTGTAATAAAAGTTAAGTTATATAAACTATTTATTACAATAAGGTAACATAAATTATATTAAAGAAATAAATAAAATCTTAAAAAATTTAGGGGGTTTACAGTTTGCTTGGTTGTTGATCAGAGTAGATCTGGTGGTCGTCGGCTACCTGTGGTTGGGTTGTGGTGTTGGCTTGTGGAGAAGAGGAACAGTGGAGGTGGTTGCGTGATCGTAGGTGGCCGAAAGTGGATGTCGAGGGGCTATGATGTGGGTGGAGTTGTCAGGGAGTAGTCGACGATGGTGGCGGCTAGTCAGAAGATGGCCAGAGTAGCCAAAGTGGAGGTAGCGGTGGCACTGGCAGTAGTTAGTTGGAATGGGGGTGGAGTCAGTGGCGTGGTGTTGGAGTTGTGATGGAGGCATGGTGTTGCTGAGCAAAGGCCAGAGTCGGTTAGGTGGAGATGGACTGTCAGAGCAGGGGAGAAGAGACAGGGAGGTTGAACAGGAAAAGTTTCTGGTGAAGTCACCGGAGCAACTCAATGGTGCAGGCGGTCCGGCAGACGGAGCGTGGCGGTCGGAGTTGACCGGAGAGAGATATAAAAAGAGAGAGAGAGGGAGAGTGGCAGGGGGAGAGAGAGAGTGAATATAATATAATAAAATATTAGGGAGTCCCTAATATTTTAGTAGGAAGGAGTTGGAGTGCTCTCCAAGCCAAGACGTCAAACTTGTAATTTGTAATAGATCTATGGGTACTAGTAAAGACTACTAACAGCTCTAACCAACTAACAACTAATCTCTAACTAACCCAATAATTAGTAACTAAAGCACTAATTAAGACTAATTGTCAACTAATAATTAATCCAAAGCCCAAGTCCACCAATAATTAGCACTAGAAATTAGAAAGAAATATGAGCTAGTAGCTCACATCCTAGCCCAATGCTTGGTTGGCTAAATAGGCTGGCTACCACAATCCAAGTCCAAACTTGGTAAGCTCACAATAATTAAATAATAAAATAATTCTGAAATAAAAATAACTAATTAAATAATAATAATTAGAATTTGAAATAAATTTATAATAATCCAAAAATGAATTTATAAATTCTCAAAAATTACAATATTGTTTTTTCCCAAAAATAGAATTTCAAATTTAGGAAAATGATTTTATAACTAAAAAATTAGCTCAAAATTTAAAAATTAGTAATTCAAATTCTAGGTAGTTACAATCCCCAATGGTGAAAACCAACCATGCACTATTTTCTAACCGATGTCCAAGTCATGCTCATCTCATCGTCAAATAATCGACGATTTAACTGCTCGTCGTGGGCCTTGTTAGCAATCACCCGAACAAAACTCGTATTATACGCAAATTTTTCCGTATCTTTCATAAACGTTTAATACTAGCGTACTTTTGATAGATCCAAATCAGTACATAAATTTTAAGCATGCGAAGTTTTAAACATGTTCTGTATAAATTATTGACAAATTTGGTACAATAAACATGCTAGGAACCTATTTAATTAACCAAATTTGACAACATATTTAAAAATGTAAAGTTTCTAACCTCAATATTTTTATTTTTCGAACATTTGACCGAATTTTTGAACGTATTTTATTTGCACTGAGCCGATTTATACTCGTACTTTTGTCGTCCCAAATTTTTTCCGTTTGCCAAATTGCTAACAAGGGTCGTGGGTCCTCCACTGAATTGTTTAGAAACCACTCATGTCTTCCATGCGTGTGGCATACAAGCTTCATAATCGAAAACTCATGCCAGCCTTTTCCAAATGCTTAACTAGATCGTTAAGGCGAATAATAAGAACAATATGGAGCAAAAATGAGAGAGAGATTGAAAGATTAAAAAGTTCACTATACTAGAGAGGGTTACAACTTCTTGGATGTTGAGGAACAAATGAGCCTCCCACTTATTTATAGGCCTCAAAGGGCTTACATGAAGCTTTTGAAATTTGCATATTCCAGGAATTATTCTAGAAAATTCTAGAGTCTAGATATTTATTGTTAGCCCAATGATCTAACTATGTTTTTTAGTATGGTTATTCGATTAAGTCAGTTTAACATTATGATATCACTAATATTTATGCTATCACTATAATATTTATACTTAAACTTAGCGTTGTCTTAATGTACATTAAATTTATCACACTTTCTACAATCTATATTGCTTTGTTTGTCTGACATGAATTTGTAGAAAAACAATAAGCAAGATGAACATGGACATATAAAATGAAAAAATCATGGTGGGCCAAAGATGAGGTATCCCACAAGATCTTTCTGAACCACCCAATGACATCTTAGGAGCAACGCACTCGGGGGTTCCGCTGCCCGGTCAGCGGATAGGGTTCGAAAAGGCATCACCCCCCACGGAGGTTTGGGGGCAAAGCCCCCTAAAGGTATTTAGATTTCACAATCTGGGTATTTTTGGTCAGTTGTCGTCAAAGGAAGATGTTATCATCTATCTAGTGAAGAAGACAAGCCATGCCATCATCATTTTAAGACTCTGAAAAAGCTTGCACCTGCTACAGTCCATCTGGAGTCTGTAATGAGTCTTAAAAATAATTGTAAAAACAGGAAATTGATGACAAAATCGAAACCTATGGTAGATAATAACCCGTGGGCACATTTTGGCAGACAGGTGGATGATCCAATAGATCTCCACTAAAATTCGACAGATGATCCGAATAGGACACATAATACCTTATGTGAACTTTCGGATTATCCGATGGACATCCATAGAATTCCAACGGATAATCCAAATTGTTTCTGTTCAGAATCTAACGGTCGGATCTGTCTCATTAGTGAGCCCAACGGCTCTTTTTATAGCCATTGTCATATGCAGCGGATGATCCGACAGACTTCTGCAAAAATTTGACAGATCTTTCGTTAGCCGATTGAAAGTTATAATATTTGCACTTTCTATTGCTTTGGTTATAAATAGCCTTGAACCTCTTCATTCAAGGTTGATGTTTTGAGCCTAAAAATTCATATCTAGCAAAGCCCATTCATAATAACTCTACCAAAACTTTTACTTGTCCATCCACAAATTGTATTAGAGTATACTTGAGTTCTAAAAGTTTGATCTTTATCTTATTGTAAGAAGATCAAAAACTTTCGTGTGTTGAAGTTGGAGAGTCTTCGGATCAAAGCTTTCTGAAGTTGGAGAGTCTTTGAATCAAAGCTCTCGGGTATTAAAGTCGGAGAGGCCTTCGGATAAAAGCTCCCGTGTAAGAAGTTGGTGAGTTTTTGGATCAAAGCTCATATTGTATATTTGCGATAATAGTGGATTAAAGCCGGAGAGAGTTTCGGAACTGGAGTTCCCCAAGGAAGGATACTAGGATACATCGGGTGTCGGTATTTTTATTATTTCTTCTCTTGCACTCTTAATCTTTAAATTGCTCATTAGCAATCATTTAGTGCTTGATTAGTGAGCTTGACCCTATTTACCCCCTCTAGGGTGCTTTTATTTATAAAAAAGCTTCTAGTATATCTAAAAAGATCATGAGTTATCTAGAAATATCCTGGGAAACAATTGTTACGATTAAATTAGATTCTGGAAAAATACGTTGGTCTTATATGTGCTGGGGAACAAGCCCTTCTATGGACATATCTGGACGTATGCGGTACGTGTTTGGCAGCCAAAAGGAAGTATGAAGGTTTTTGCGAGGGAGAATGGCTTCTACTATGTCAAGTTTGGGCTTGCGAAAGACGTCGTCAGGATTATCCAATGAGGGCCTTGGACGTTTGATGGAAGACTGATTATTCTGAAAGAGCGGACTCCGGAGTTACGATGTGAGAAGGATGTCCTTAATGCTATCCTTGTTTGGATCCACTTCCAGGAGTTTCCAGTCAGATATTGGAGCATCCCCCTACTCATGAAGCTCGCCAGCTTAGTAGGAAAACCGATTAAGGCTGACGACGCTATAGCCTTTTGGTCGAGGATGATGTACACTCGGACGTTCGTGGAGATCAGTGCCGGTAGAGAGCTCCCGAGTCTGCTGGAGTATGAGGTCCCGTATGGAGAAGTTCTCACTCAGAAAGTTGAGTACGAATGGGTACCACCTGATTGTTCCTATTGTGCTTGCTTCGGTCACCTCTCTAGTGCATGCCCGAATAGAGTTCAGAAGACTGTGACTCCCCTGGAGACAGCTGTTGACCCTGGAACATCCCGGGCGGCAAAGAATATTAGAGTAGAAGAGAGGGTAGAGGATGGCCTATAGGAGGGGGACCGGTAGATGGAAGACGCCAGTAGACTGGGTCTGACTATCTCACCACAGCCGGAGCATCCCAATGGGGTTATGGTTACTTTCAACGCCTTGAGGAGTATGGTCACCAGAGTAATGACGTCGTCGAAAAGAGACCATCAGGGAGAAGGTGGTGTGTCCGAGGAGAGAGTTTATAGTAGAAACAGACATGCTGGCCCACTACACAACAAGCACCTACGGGAGGAAGGCCGTATGCCTGGCTACAGAGAGTCGCTCTGTGTGGACAACCCTGCTTGGGCCATGATGCTCACCCAAACAGTGAGTCAGCATACTACTACACTTGGCTTGTAGGAGGACATGTCGGCGATAGACGTGGTACCATCCCCAAGTACTGATCCAGATGAGTTTCAGGAGCACCCCTCTTAATAACTAATGACGGTTATTGTAACCCCTGTTTTCAAAATTTTGAATTTTTTTATTTATTTATTTGAATTGAATGGAAATTCTTGGATTTTTATAAATATTTAATTAATTAATTAATATTATAGAATGCCTTAGTTATGGTTAAGTTTTGGAGTGCCAAACGACTAAAAATTATGGCACGGATAGTGCAGTTGCGTGCTTTGACTAGTATTTTAGCCAAGGTAGGGAAGGCTGAGCCATATGTGTCCTAATTAGAAAAACCAGGCCAAGTTGCGACTTAACCCCTATATATGAGTTAATTATTTATTAATTAGATTATTGACTTTTAGGAAATCCAGTTGTACCAAACTAGTAAAATTGGACCCGATCTAAATCCAGGCCCATGTAGTCATGCAGTGTGTCCAAAAAGTGCATGTAGATGTATATTGTATATACACATATTTTGTACCTTGTTCTCAAGGGATTAACAAATATTTGTTATATATATATATTATTATTGCTATCGATATTTATGTGGTATTTTTAGAATGATTGCAAGATTTTTCGTGGACTAATTTATGTGAGAATATGACATGTTCACCCAAGACTATTTTATACCTATTGTTGGCTATTTTGGTTTATTATAATTATTATTATTATTAGGATTATTATTAATTAATATCATTTATTTTGAGTAATTGTAAATTCTCCAAAATTATATATATATATATATATATATATATATATATATATATATATATATATATATATATATATATATATATATATATATATATATATATATATATATATTGCCAAAACCCTCTCCTTTTATTAAAAAGGCTCAAAAGCCAAAAAGTCCAAGTATACAAGACCCAAACAGCCTGTACGAGTATACCGCCAAAACGGACAAAGAAGGAAGGGAAGTACACCACTAGCAAAAGCTAAGGAAGGGTATAGGACCAAAAGTTCCTTGGGGTGTGGGAGCAGTTGATGCTCCATTTACGGCACTGACGGAGGACTTCCCGAGTGATCTGGTCAGCAGAGTATTGGTGCCCTTCATACCTCGCCTTGTTGCGATTTTTCCAAAGCACCCACGTGGCGGCCGCTGTGACGATCTGGTGGCCATGGGAGGCGGAACCCCAAGCGGCCGCCAGATCGTGGAAGCGTCCACCGCCCGACTTGATATTGTAGATCTGGTTGAGTGATCTCCAAGAATCGCCGGAAAGGGACCCGCGGCAAAAGATGTGGTCAATGGACTCCATCTGACGGTCGGGGCAGCAATTGCAGGCTGACGCAAGGCTAAACCCAATAGTTTGGAGCATCTCGTCGGTGGGTAGTCGCTTGTAAATGATTCTCCACATGAGGATTGACCATTTCCGGGGGATACAGCTCTGCCAATAGTGAACTATGGGGTGGTGCTGCTGGTTGATCCCGAGGATGGCAGATCTCACGGGCCTCACCGAGAAGACCCCAGAAGCTTCGAGCGTCCATCGAATCGCGTCGTCGTCACTGCCGATAGTAATGCCGGCCTGGCGGATGCTGATATATATATATATATATATATATATATATATATATATATATATATATATATATAATATATATATATATATATATATATATATATATATATATATATATTTTATATATATATAAATATATATATATTTATATATATATATATATATATATATATATATATATATATATATATATATATATATATATATATATATATATATATATATATATATATATATATATATATATATATATATATATATATATATATATACGTGTAAAATTTCCCCCACACTAGGAATTGCTAGAAAAATATTTTAGGTATTTTAGATTTTCTTTAAGGATTTTTGGTAATTAAAAAACTAGTAGATTATTGTATATATATATATATATATATATATATATATATATATATATATATATATATATATAAAATCTACTAGCCTAGTGTGGGGGAAATTTTATATATATATATATATATATATATATATATATTATATATAAATATATTTATATATATATATATATATATATATATATATATATATATATAATCTACTAGCCTAGTGTGGGGGAAATTTTACACGTATATATATATATATATATATATATATATATATATATATATATATATATATATATATATATATATATATATATATATATATATATATATATATATATATATATATATACGTGTAAAATTTCCCCCACACTAGGCTAGTAGATTATATATATATATATATATATATATATATATATATATATATATATATATATATATATATATATATATATATATATAGGCGGTCCATGGCAGCTGCGATGTTGCGGAGAGGAAACAAGTCTGGGACGACCTCCTTGACATCCATCACCTCCACACCTACTCCCCTTGACTCTACATAGGGGACTTCAACGCGATCACCTGCAATACGAAGAAATCTGGAGGCCGCCCCCCTCCCGCTCCGACTATGCTTGACTTCAACAACTTCATCTTCAACGCCAACTTAACCACTCTCCAGTTCTCTGGAAATGCATTCACCTGGTGCAACATGCAGGATGGCGACCGTCGTCAATACTCCAGGCTAGACATAGCCCTCACGAACACCTTCTGGCACGGAATGGGGATCTCCACTAATCTGTCCCACCTGAATTCTACAGAATCAGACCACACTCCCCTGTTGATTGAGATAAAAAACAAGACTAACTCACCCAAAAAGAACTTCCAATTCTTCGACTTCTGGACCCGGCATCCCCAGTTTATGGGTATCATTGCGGAAGCATGGAATCGCGAGGATTCCTCCAACCCCCTAATTCGGGTGAGCAACAATATTAAGGCCACCAGGAAAGTATTGTCCGTCTGGAGCAAGATCGCCTACGGAGATATCTTTCAAGTCGTTCGTGTCGCCGAGGACGATGTCACCCGTTCGTGTCGTCGAGGACGATGTCACCCGCGCCGAAGCCCTGGTCGTCACGGATCGCTCCTCAGAGGCTAGGAGAGCCCTTAGCCTCACCAAGGCTATGCTTAAATTCAGGATCAAAGTGGAGACCGATTTCTGGAAACAGAAAGTGAGGTTGAATTGGGACAGCGAGGGGAACAAAAACTCAAAGTACTTTCATGCCTGCGTATCCGGGCGCAGACAGAAGCTATATGTTCACAGGATAGCAGACGGCAATGGAAATATTATCACCGACCAAAAGAGCATCCATGAGGCAGCCACAGATTTCTACTCCAAAATTTTCTCCAAAGAGATAGTCCACAAAGACAGATCATTCCTTGACCAAATCCCCCTCCTCATTAACGACACCGACAATGCCCAGTTGAATCACCCGTCCTCAGTTCAGGAAGTCAGAGAAGCAGTGTGGGCTCGGAACGAGCACAGTGCGCCAGGACCAGACGGGTTTTCGGGGGTATTCTTTTGCACATGCTGGGATATCATCAAGGAAGACATCACAGAAGCGGCGATCGCTTTCTTCGAAGGTGCCACATACCCTAAAGCCATTTCTAGTGCCAACCTAATTCTAATCCCTAAAAAAGACAACCCGGAGTCCTTCCGTGACTTTCGTCCTATCAGCCTTTGTAACTTCACCAACAAGATCATATCCAAGGTCATCGCGACCAGAATGGCTGGTATTCTTCCTAAAATCATTTTGGAGGAGCAAAGCGGGTTTATTCGTGGGAGGAACATCCAGGACAATATTATGCTTGCCCAAGAGTTAACTGCATGAAATTTTCGGTGAGGGGAGGCAACATTGCTGTCAAAATTGACATGGAGAAAGCTTATGACAGACTGGACTGGCAATTCATGATCTGGGTTTTCAGAGCCTTCGAATTTTCGAAAAGTTGGACAAATATCGTCTGGAGATCCATCAGCAACTCGTGGTTCTCCACGGTCATCAATGGTCGCACTGAGGGATTTTTTAAATCCCAACGCGGGGTGAGACAAGGCGACCCACTATCCTCCACAGTCTTTATCATAGCTGCTGACGCTCTGAGTAGGAACCTCAACAATATGGTCAACACCCCTAACTTCCAACACTATCACACTTCCAGTGGCTGCCCTATCATCACCCATCTGGCATTCGCTGATGACCTACTCATCTTCTCTTTCGGGGATGAAGGCACTATGGCGGTGGTTCACAATACTCTGATGAGATACTCTAGATGCTCCGGTCAGAAAATCAATCATTCCAAGAGCGTTATCTATGCACACCACAACACCAGTAGAGAATACGCCATCAAACTCTCCAACCTAACATCCTTTTCAGTTGCAAAGCCACCGTTCAACTATCTCGGGTGCCTGTTAGTGTACGGGAAATCCAACGTCGGCATCTTCGAGGACTTAATCACTAGAATCAGGAAGAAACTGGTAGGGTGGCACAATGCCACCATTTCTCCAGGTGGCAAGATGATCCTCATCAATCACGTGTTATCCTCTATCCCCATCCACATACTGGGGGCGTGCTTGCCGCCCACTAAGGTTCTTTCTTTGATCGACCAGATCTTTTGTAATTTCTTCTGGGGCATAGCAACGGCCAGGATAAGCATCACTGGGCTAGCTGGGATTCTATGGCTCAACCGACCGACGAGGAGGGATTGGGATTCTCTAAACTCACTCACATTGTTAAAGCGTTCTCGATGAAACTGTGGTAGAAACTCCGTACGAGCAACAACTTATGGAGCAGGTTTTTGAAAGCCAGATACTTCAAACACATCCACCCCTCAATGGCCATATCCAACTGCAGATCCTCAGCGGCTTGGCATCGCATCCTCATCGGCCGCAACCTCGCCGAGCCAGCGATGAGACTCCAGCTGGGAGCGGGCGACTCGAACCCATTCCTTGAGAGATGGGTTAGAGACAGCATGATCCCGAATCTTACGGAGACCCCGAGAGATTATAGGATCAGAGACTTGTGGAACCCCTCGACCGACGACTGGAACTGGGACATGGTTCGTGAGTGGTCTGGCAACGATGCGGCTGATGGTATCTGTGAAAGTGGGTTACGCATATATGGTGAGGCGGATGCGTTGAGATGGTCCCTCGAGGTGTCTGGAGCATTCTCGGTGAGGTCGGCCAGGATCGCTATCCAAGGCACCGGCCGGCCGTACCTCTCCATAGCTCACTATTGGCATTCCTGCATCCCTAAGAAGTGGTCCTTCCTCGTGTGGAGAGTCATTAGAAAGAAACTGCCGACAGACGACATCCTCAACACCATCGGGATTAGCTTAGCTTCAGCTTGTTCCTGCTGCTCCGAGCGTCAGACGGAGACTATCGATCACATCTTCCACAAGGGGACGCTGCCAAATAGGACCTGGACAACTCTTAACCCGCTTTTCAGTATTGAGTAGGGAGGTGGACGCTTCCACGATCTACTGGCTACATGGGATTCTACCTCCCATGGCCACCAGATCGTCGCAGCGGATGCTACTTGGGTCATTTGGAAGAATCGCAACAAGGCGAGATTCGAAGGTCACCTATACTCGGCCGACCAGCTCTTGCGGGAAGTTGCTCACCAATGCCAGAAGTGGAGTACTCTGTGCTCCCACAGTTCGAGAGCATTCTGGTCGTTGCTCCCCTCTTAGCCCCGACGATTGCTTTTCTCTCACCCCTCCTTTTTGCGGTATACCTGTATAGGCTTCGGCATTTTGCGCCTTGTATACGGTTTTGTTCTGCGGTTTTCGGTCCGCCTTTAATAATATAGGGGGGTTTCTTAAAAAAAAATAATATATATATATATATATATATATATATATATATATATATATAAAGGATTTTTGGGATTTTAGGTATTTTATATTTCCTTTAAGGATTTTTGGTAATTAAAAAGCAAGTAGATTATTGTATATATATATATAATATATATATATATATATATATATATATATATATATATATATATAATATAATATAATATAATATAATATAATATATAGAAAGGAAAAAGAAAATGGAAAAGAAAAAGGAAAAAGAAAAAAAAAAACACAAAAAAAGGAAAAGAAATAAAATACCCCCCAGCCCAGGCCAAAAGGCCAATATACCCGACCCCTTTTCCCCCTTGTTATAACAGAGTACATATAAAATCGAGAGAAGAAAGGAAGAAGTCGATCAAAACCCTAACTCTACCCCAACCAAACCCTATCACTAGTCGACCCTACGACCTGTGCTACACGACGTACCGCCTAGGACGGTTGCTGATCACCTGGGCCGCCGCCGTACCGTCGGAAGCTGCAGCCGCACATGAAACAGAGTACGACAGCATCAGTGCTCCCTGCCAGGTACCCTACTTCGCGACTCTGTATTTCCTACGTAGTCGATCAAATTTGTTTCCGTAAAATCCTATAGAAAGGCTACATGACCCTTTATAAGTCCTCATAAATAGATTTCCATGGGATCGAGCTATCGATCCAAAAATTTTACCCTAACTTGGGCGAAAACTGTTTTGAGATGAACAGAATGTTATGTCCCCGACCCCGATTTGGAAGGCAATTATTGGCTGATCTAGCGACCGGTTTAGCAAACCACCTGAACAATGTTTCAAACAACCTATAGGAGATGGAAACCCCATTATTAGTTTTATTTCTAGGCATTTGGACAATAAGATAAATTAGGTTAAAAATTAAAGAAAAACACAACACACTGTTTTGAAAAACATAGAATTTCTTCCGATACAACGTGTGCCTCGACAAATCTGACGACGTGAACGCAACCCGTAAATATTGAAAGATGCGTACGGATGTTGCGGACGTGTCGGATTCGACGGAACACGATTTTGTTGTGCGTGCACGATGAAATCAAGAAGTATCCGTCGAGATACCTCGTATCGGTTCCTTTGCAAATTAGTCAATTACTTTGTGCACATTCGTTATCTAGAGAAGAAACTTACGCCAATAAGACCGTGTTATTTTTCTGGTCCTGTATGCCAAGTTTGGTCCGATTCTGAGAAGGTCGGCCGGAACGTTAAATTGGCGGGCTCGTGACCTGATCCAAAGGGCAAATTTATGCACGGTCCATCGGAATACAACTTTGGACATACGGTTGGGTTCGTATCATCAAACCGGACCTGTAGACATATAGTTTGACGACTTTAGAGACCGTAGATGTTGGCACACTTTTTGGTACAAAGCGGGTCCAACGACGGACATCATTTTGACCACAAAATTATCGTTTTGCCCATGTATCCAAAATTGGACTTATCGGTAGACTATCCTAGATAATTTGACTATTATAAAAATATTGATAATATCTATTTCAGCTCTCGGAGATTGTTGTGAGAGTTTGACTTTTGTGGCTCGTTGATTGACTGGATAATATTGGTTCTACGTGCTACCACCAGGCAAGTATACCTTGCCTTTCTTTGCATCTTTATTTACATGCTTATTCCCTTCATTATCCAGTTTTTCTAGTTAATTATTGACATGTATTTTGCCCATATCATGTATACTAGTTGGTTATTTCATTGATATGTGTTTTTTCTAGTTGATTATTGACATATGCTACCACCAGGCAAGTATTCCTTGCCTTTTTTTTACAGCTTTATTTACATGCTTATTCCTTGCTCATAGTTAGCATTGTAGTTCATATTGGACCTGTTCTTCCATGTACTTGATTGAGTCGTGTCGTAGAATGAGTGCATTGTAACTGAACTGCTAGTTTCTTATTTCGATTTTCTTAACCTGCGAGTCCACACTCGGGGCGAGGGTGACTGTCTTGAACTAACCTGCGAGTCCACACTCGGGACAAGGGTTAGTGATTTGTTCAAACCTGCAAGTTTATACTTGGGGCGAGTGTTTAGTATCCGTTGATCTCTTGTTCACCAGTTTTCTTTTAGCAGTTCATTTATGCGTAGTTATTCACATATTCGTGTATCGTTATTGCTTAGTCTTTTCAGTTTATATCCTGGATTTTCTTCATGCATGACAAACTATTAGATAGACATGTTTTATGTATCTTGCTAGTCCCCTGAGGACCTAATGATCTCTTTAGGTAATTGATTGTACGGAGTTAGTTAGCTGATCATGATGGTAATTGATTACATCTGCAGGATCCAGGTATTTGCTAGTGATATTACTCTGTTATCCTCTCCTGTTTTATATTCCTTATCATGATATACTCTGCTTGTTAGCCTAGTTTTATAGACTTATGTTGTTTCTTTGGAGTCTAATCGGACATATATGGTAGTGGGCTGCAGACCATGAACCATAATGTTCATTCTTGTTTTATATTATTTTTGTGGATTGAGATATAGTTTGACTTACCATATTAGACATGATACTCTATTTTGGACAGAATATACGTATTCGAGTTGGGCTGGAGTCTGCTTGATACGTAGCTGGCTTGCACACGCACTCGCATCCTGGAAAGCGGGTGCGGGTTGTGACAGTTATCGCCTTGAATGTCAGAAGTGTATGCTCTTTAGGGAGATGGAGAAAGATTAGTGAGGTCTTACGCAGAGAGAAGTGTGACATCTCTATGCTACTAAAAACTAAGATTAAAGTAGAGAGGACGCTAGCACGACGAACTCTTCCCAATTGGGTTCAACTCCATAACCTGACGACATACGACATGATAAGGATCTGGGTTAGATAGAATAGCAACAATTGGGATGGAGATCTGACCCTGATGTCAGAGCAGCTTATTGCGATCTCTTTCACAAACAGGGAAGGATTTTGATTCATGCTTGGAGAGGTATATGGTCACAACGACAAATGGCACAGGGAAGGCCTACGGAGGGACATCTCCCAGGTGGGCCTTTTGGCGGACAATCTCCACCTCCTCTTGCTTTTTTTAGGTGATTTCAATGCTCTCCTCCATATGCAAGAGAATATAGGAGGTCCTCATGTTCCTGATCAGATCATCTATGACTTTCAAAGGTGTCTCCTGAAATCTGGCCTGAGGGAACTGGAGAGAGCGGGGCACATTTGGACTTAGCACAATAAAGTTATTCACCACAGATTTGCCTGCCAGCTTGACAGGGCACTGGGTAATAGTGAGTGGTTTTGTTGCTTCCCAAATTTAGTGGCTGAGGGCCTAGCTGTTGGGACTAGTGATCACTCCCCGATCAGGGTCGGATTCACTGAACGGCCCACTTGGAAATCATGTCCTTTCGGCTACAACAACAGATGGTACTTGTCCAAGGGCTATATAGAGGTAGTGGCCAAGGGGCTTTATTGTTAGCAGGAGGGAACAACTCAATTCTGCATGCACATCCTCAAGCGTACTAAGAGGGCTATCCGGACCTGGGTAAAGAGCATGCCCCGACCATCTCTGGAGGACAAGGAGGCTGAACTTAGGGCTACTCAGAACTCCATACAATCTGATATCACGGATGGGCTCTTAGCAGCACGGGTAAAGGAATTAATGGGGAAGTTAACATTCTCCGACTCCAGAAGGAAATTAGTGCGGCATAACGCGCTAAATGCTCCTAGCTTAAGGAGGAGGAATGCTGCTCCAAGTTCTTTTATGATGTGATTCATACCAAGCAACAGAGGAATAGTGTCTGTCATGCCCCAGTACCAAAATATGGGAACGAACGTCGGCCAGCTACACCGTATAAGGTACGAAGATGTTAGACGGATGTCAATCCTGCTGGGCATCCTAGCATGCAATCATTTTATGGCCTAAATCCGATCTCATATCCACATGCAATAATAATGAAATAACTACAAGAGAGATAATCATATGAAAAGCGGAAATAATCATATGATAATCAGAAAATCTACAGTACCGGATAATAATGTAGATGAGTATACCTGCCCACAGTTCTTAGCATGGTCGGGAACTGAAGCACATTCCCCCAAGTCAAGTCTGAAAGATCTACAGGGTCGGTAACAGCCAATCTGGGAACAATCCAGGGTTGGTCAGGCCAACCGTAGCAAGTACCAAAAAGGAAGGCTCAAGAACGGACGAAGAAAAGCTAGCAGGATAAAATATGACAGGAATAGCATATATGAATAGTAAAAGAGGGTAAGGATCGTACGGTACCAACGCACGATAACAATCTACAACTAATGTAACTAAATAACCAACAATCAACACAATCTTCCTAACATCCAATAATACCTGCATCGCCAACCGGAACTCGTAGTCTGTCATCAGAACAGTAATCCACCCCTATATCAAACAAGAACAAGGGAATGAATTACCACACCGGGGCAGCATTACGGGCCATCCAGCTTAGCAAGAAGCAAGCCATACAATTTATATGAATAAGCGGCCACTCAATTGTCAATGGCTGTCTAGGTGGAGGTTGGGTTACCCCAACAATGCAAGTATAGAAAATCCTCATATTGTGCCGTCCCAGCAGGGCTAGCGGGGCCAAGTATAACTAGTACTGGATAAGCACCGGTCCCTCGTAAGACCACCGGGCTATGCATGTCATCACCGGTCTCTCGTAATGCCACCGTGATGAGCATGTCATGTATATAATGTATAGTACATAAAGTAACCGAATATTGCCATTCACTAGTACTAAGGGCAACAATATCGGCGACGGCCAGCCTGTAAATCATGACTAATGTCTGTATTAAGGCTAGTATTGCATGATCTCAGGATTCTGTTCCCTCCCAATGCTTCTACCAGTTTAAGTTGCCAAGATTATCCATACATTTATCCGGAATCATATGTCGTGGTCACATGATCATCCTCCTAGATGTCGTACCTCAGTACGAGAATGCTAAGTAAGAATCAACCTCGGCACCTATAGTCCCAGTTGTGATCCATCCTTAGTGTTACCCAACAGGCAAGCAAGCAATCCTGACCATGCTAAGACTATAGGCCAACTACCAGATACCGTGCAGGTAATCATAGATATAATCAAGGGGTAGCACCTCAAAGTGCCGCTTCCAATGAGTACCTCAGTGCCATGTAATCAAGGGAATAGCACCTCAAAGTGCCGCTGCCAAGGAGCACCTCAGTGCAAAGTAAGGGCCAGCACCTCAAGGGGTAAGCTGGACTTGTAGCACGGATACAAGTAGTCATGTCGGGGACAAGGTCAAATCTGTCAGTCACATGAAATCATCTGTCCACCTCGTGGCATGGATATAAGGTCAAGTACATGGTCGGGATCTCGACTTGAATAGCATCTCAAGCACACATGGGAGCCTACAGCTCTAATCATCAAGTCGTTCTATCCACCGGATCAATCAATCAATAGTCTTTACATCCACGATGGAAGAAATATCATGCCAAGAAAGACAATCATCAGATACTAAGCCAATCACTAGAATCAATGTTAGGCCCTCGAGCTCACAAGAATCCTCTGAATCACTGATCACAATCAGTCAGAAACAAGTCTCTCAACTACCAAGATATAGCAATCCAACCAGGTTCTGGGTGCTTGGGAAGTCGAGTAAAAATCATATAATCATACCCTCGATATCATTCTCATTCCATGAAATATTCACACAATCATCAAAATCCAGGAATCCACAAAGTCATATCTAATCAAATTAGAACATCATCAAAAGAACGCTATCCAAGAATCCACGTGAGTCTATCAATCAATATCTCGAGATCATACTCTCCATAATACTCAATCCTCAGATATATCCAAAAATCACAAATTTTGATTTATAGGACAACTATCAGTCCTAGCTGGCTAGACTAGGATAACTCCTAGAAAGAATTGTCGGGAGGACAAGAGTCTATTAATTATGCCACCGAAAATGGCAAGGATTGCATTAATCGCTCTAAAGCAGATCCACAACCCTTAAACCAAACAAGGACCAGGGTTGCAGGCCATCTCCCGAGTGGAACCGCGCTCCTTACGCTATCCGACAGACAAGACATGTCAAGTAACTAAGCAACTAATCTAGTCATGAGTCTACCTAGCAGGTACTGAGATCAGGTATTACTATACTACAATAGACATACATGAGTCTGGTTCAGCAACCAAAGGAACGATGCTGCCCAAATCATTGAACCAAATTCCCAACCAGAAATTCGGAAAAGATTTGGCAGAATCACCTTTGTATTCTGGACGGGAGCACCCAGCGAATTGGGGCTAAATCCACTCGGCACAACCCGCCGCAGAATCATAGGCTGAGAACACTAAGTCTCAGCTTCCAACAGTGCTACAATACGTACTGGAAACCAAACCATAGCCAAGAACACTAAGTTTCGACCTCCAGCAGAACTACGATGCGTACTTGGTGCCAAGCCAACACATGCAACAAGAATTGCCACATAGGGCGCATCACAGACCAACAGTCATAATCCAAGCCACAAGCAGAGTCACAGACATAGTTAGCCAAATCCGCTACCCAATCGCGAGTCAGACACGGGGCATATGGGGATAATCCATACTCGTAAGTCGTACTCGTGTCTTCGGAGGTGTGGATGACCCGTCTGAGTTGTCCGATACAGCCTAACCCAGTATTGAACCAAGCTATCCTAAGTTATCATTATGGCAGTTCTACTACTATGCTACACTACTCATGGTTATACATTTATAATTACAATTAATTAAAATACAATAAAATTCATGAGAGAGGGCAAGAGCCATCGATGAGCAAGGGGTACTTGTCTAGAGGGCTCGGCTAGGTAAGCAAGTCTTCGACAATCATGGTCCAAGCTAGCACGTCCATCGATGTCCTCAGAACACATAATAAACAACCATTAGTATTAAGTAATAAATAATAGAGTAATCATAAGAGATGGCAGGATAATATACCACGTAGGTCCCGTAAGCAGTGTAGGAGCTAGCACAAAAATTGAGGCACACGGCTCGATACGAACACACAAATCGAGACGTACACATAAATCGAGACACGTACGAGAATCGAGGTAACACAAAGATCGAGACGATCAGAGGAACCGAGATGTGCATGTAAATCGAGATGCACACACAAATCAATACGGGTACGTAAATCGAGATGTGCACATAGATCGAGGGATTACGAATATCAAGATGGCGCACGAATCAATACGACATGCAAATCGAGGCATGCACATGAATCGAGATAACACAAAGTCCAAGGTGACACGCAAACCAACGCGTTATGCACATTTGTGCGGTACAGATCACAAGATATGCACAAAGGTCGAAGCACGAAAATTGTGACAACACATAAATCAAGATGGCACGGTGCCTGAGGCAGCGTGGGGATCGAAATGTCCCGCTGCCTAAGATAGCACATGGATCGAGGTGGCATGGGAACCGAGATCGCATGCAAATCAAGGTACACATCTCAAGAAGCATGGAGAATGGGGGACACGCAAGTCAAGGGTGTGTTGCTCGAGGCAGCACAATACACGAGGTAGCATAATATTCGAGGGGACACGCGACCCGAGGATAGCACGACACTCAAAGCTGTACACTTCTCGAACAACGCGGGGCCCAAAGGCGACCCATAACTCGAGGCTGGCGCGACCAGCGATCCGCAGTGATTGAAGGAAAAGAGAGGGCGGCAGAGGGGCTCACCGGGGCTCGGCAGGGTCTGGTCGAGCTCGCGGCTGTGAAGAACGAACGGCAGCAACGACAGCGCCGCGCCCAACGGAGGTAGCAGCATCGACGATGATGGCGGCAGCGGTACTGGCTGAGGTGGGGACGGAGGCAGCCGTAGTGGTGGTGGTCGCTAGAGGAGGCCAGAAAAGACAGGTAGGTGGTGAAGGTGGTCGCGGCTGGAGGCACGCATGGAGGCGACGATGGCGATAATAATGGCGACGATAGTGGAAGATGGTACGGGCGGTGGCAGTGGTGGGTGATGAAGATGGTGGTGGCCGGAGGCCATGGGGAACGGAGAGACGAGAGAGGGAGAAGAGCACAGGAGAGGAGAGGGCTCGAGAAAGGGGAAGGGAGTGAGCGAGGAGAGTGAAGAGAGGGAGATGGGGGGTTCTCCAGTGAGAGGGGAGCGGGAGAAGAGAGAGAGAAAGAGTGAGGGAAGAGGGTGGGCTGGCGGCTGAGAGTGGGAAGAGGGAAAGATAGAGTGAAGTTAGGGTTTAGGTTTAGGCTTAGATATTTTGGGGTGGGGTAGATATAGGAACAAATAAAATAATAGTAACAATAACAATATTGAGGATAAAATTCACATCTAAGAAAATATCAAAAAATTTTAAGAATACCTAAGTTTAAAATCCTCAAAATACAAAAATACAGTCATATACCTATTTTGAAAATAGGGATTTGACATCCTACCCACCTTACAAAAATTTCGTCCTTGAAATTTCAAAATTATTAAAATAGGGTTTTCAAAGCTAGTACATATATATATGCCATGAAAATTCTACACACCTTACAGAAATCAAGTAATACAACTAGAAATGAACAAAATCTCAACATAAAAATATTAAAGAGAACACTGTCTAGCTACACAATTCAACTCTTAAAGTAAATACAAAACATCAAAAGAATATCGAAAATTAAAATCTCGCATGCACGAAATAACTCATGAATCAAAACGAGTACCAATATCGGAAACAATATCAGAAAACCTGCAATCCCAACTGCATAAAAATCCACAGAAAATCGTAAAATCTAGGATATTTGTCTCAAAACGACGACAGTAGTTTCCTCATATCCTATCATAATGTGTGTCATGGTCATTCCCAGCCACGCCATCCGAAATGGCTGCAAAAGATTCACCATGGCACTATAATCGAGCGGCTGCAACTTTCATTACCACGCCACCAAGGTATTAGGGTCACCCGGTCACACTTGATAATACCCAAAATGAATCAAATCCATAACCCAAATGTCCAAGTCACTAAAATCACAAAATATTTAAAAATATAACAAGACAGTCCTAGAAAAATAATTAAAATCTGAAATCCAGGTCAATCATAATATTCATCAAAAACACCTTTAATAATAACACAAGACAGTTTTCTAGGAAAATACTCCATATCTAAAACTCATGTCAAAACATATTATATAGAAAATATCTATAATCAAAATGATATCTAAAACAGACAATCATGATTGCGGAACTGTCCAGAATCAAATGAGCTGAATTGATACAAGAACTGTCCAGAATCAAATGGCTCATTTAGCCATAAAAACTCTTGTATCTTTTCCTTTCTCTGCTTTTTTAGAGAAGTTTTTTAATAAAGAATCTTTTGGCTTTCGAAACTCGTGAATGTAGTTTATGAAATATCATAACTAGAGGTAATGTGGACGTAGTAGGGATATTTTTGGTGGGTATTCTGCTGGAAAATTTGATATGGACTTATTATCCGTTTTATATTCAAGATTCTTGAACATAAATAATAAGTTGAAAGAAACTGGTATTAGTGGTAGTATGGACACAATAGCAGAGGATATTTTATATCTGACCAGAGCTAATATGGACGTGGACGGATATATAACATTAAGTAGGAGTCGGTAAATAATTTAGAGGTAATATGGACGTGATTACCATTGACGAGTGTTTTGCTCAGAGGTTATATGGACGTGCCAAAACATTTCTTAATTATTCCACTGGGGAATAATTATCGAAAAACAGTTCAGAGGTAATATGGATGTGACCGTTTTCATAAGATCGAGCTTGGACAGAGTTCAAACGAAGATAATTCTACTGAGGAATCTTTTTAAAGGACCTATTATCTATGGCGTATTCAAGACTCTTGAAATATGGATAATAGTTAGATGATTTTTCGAATCATACAAACATTATACTGTACATTTACATGATTAAAACAGAGTATCTGTGAACTCTGTAAATGAAGGTTACACATAATACTTCTTCAGGAACTTGTCGTTGATCGATATCATGAGCAAGTCACCATCAGGTTTGGTGAGTCGATACGCACCGCTAGAATACACCGATTATATAACGAAAGGACCTTCCCATTTAGGCTGGAAATTTTCTTTTGTCTTGTGCGTCATGACCATTGGTCTTCTCATTGCTAAGACCAGATCACCAACTTGAAAGAATTTTTCCTTCACCTTCTAATTAAAGGCTATAGAAATGCATGCTTGGTATAGCTCAATACACTGTTGAGCTAATAAATATTTTTTATCTAGCACTTCCAACCCTTGTAGTCGCAGACGGTAACTTTTTTTTGCAATCAACTCACTAGCTAAGGCTACTCGAAGTGAAGGAATCTAGATTTCTAGGAGAAGAACTGCTTCACTTCTATAAACTAGAGAGAATGGCGTACTGCCTGTTAGTGTCTAAACAGTCGTGCGGTAGGCCCAGAGACATTCACCGAGCTTCTCATTCCAATCGTGCTTATTTGAAGATACGAACTTCTTGAGAAGTTTGATGATAGTCTTATTGAAAGCTTCTGCTAATCCATTAGCTGCTAGATTGTAAGCGGTAAAGGCTACATTTTGAATTTGATTCTTATCGCAGAACCGATAGAATGCATGGCTCACAAATTGTGGACCATTATCATGGATGACCCTACGAGGTAGGTCGAAGCGATAGATGACGTGATGTTTGACGAAACTGATTACGTTTGATATTTTTACTTCGATGAGGGGTATAGCTTCCGCCCATTTGGAGAAGTAATCGGTTATAGCCAAGATAAACTGATATCCTCTGGAGGATGGCGGACTGATTGGACCGATGACGTCCATACCTCAGGCTTCAAAAGGCCAAGATACCGCCGTCGGGTATAGAAACTCTGAAGGTTGATGAATAAAATCAACATGGAATTGACAAGCCCTACACGTCTTTGCATATTCAACAGCATCTGCTATTATTGTGGGCCAATAATAATCTAATCGTCTGAGACGATCCTATAATTTGGAGCCTGGTTAGTGTGCACCACAAATTCTATCGTGAGCCTCATGTAGTACATGTTTGGCTTCTGTATCTGGCTTCCGTGTCTGATAAACATCATAACAGTAACCCATCGTAAGAATGTTGGTACAATATTTTGGTAGCTACATCATAGCAAAATCTAAAAGATCATCGTTGGATAGACACTGCTTCCTTTGGGTCATCCGGAAGGATTTCGTAGACAGCATAGTCTATGAAAGAAAATCTTCAGTCTTTGATGTCGACGTTAGTCTCTACTACGTAGCTGTGATGAATTTGCAAGGCATCTTTCGTACAGAACAACTCTCGACCAGACACTGTGATTGAATGTTGAGTGTTGATAGAAACAGTCATAGAAGCAGCCAGACAGACTAAAGCATCTGCTTCTATATTCTGTAATCAAGGTACATGCTCAATAAAGAATCTAGCGAAGGGAGAAGCCAACTAAATCGTCGCTTTGTGATATGGGATAAGATCTTCATGATGAACTTCATAATCCCCTCGAACCTGACTAACTATTACCTTAGAATCACCATAAGCTTCAAGATAGTCAACTTCCAGTTGTTTTGCCAGTTGTAGGCCGATCAGTAGGGTATTATATTCGGCCACATTGTTGGTGCAAGGTTCCACGAGAGAATATGTACGGTGTATAACCAGATGATCGGGTGAAACAAGCACGATCCCTATTCCAGCCATGACATTTCCTTTAGGTCCTGTTCTTGATGCACTGTTAAAGAACATTCGCCAAATAAGGATTTCCTCTGTTACAGTGTTAGACTCAACCACTTCATCTGGGATTTCATCATAGAGTTTGAAAGATTCTAGCACCGGATGAGCTGCTAAGAAGTCAGCTAATGCTTGGCTTTTTACTGCCATCTGAGAAACGAGCAGCATATCTTATAAAGTCAACAGCATTGCCTAAGTAGCTAAACGGGAATTAAGAGAACCCGATTTAGTCATGAGTATTCTGAGAGGATTGACTCTAGATATGATATAGATAGTCTGTCCAGACACATAGTGACGTGTCTTCTAGATAGCAAATACCAGTACGAGACATTCCTTTTCAACAGGTGTGTATCTGTGTTGGACACCAACCATCATGCGGCTGAGGTAATAGATTGCCTGTTCATGATCGTCTTTATTCTTCTGAGCTAATAGGGCACCAAAAGAACGATCCATAGTGCGAACATATAACAAGAAAGGCTTTCCGACTATCGGAGCCACCAGCACTGGGGGGCTTGTGAGATACTTCTTGATGTCGTCAAATATGCGTTGACATTGTTCAGTCCAGACGAAAGATACTCCTTTCTTCATGAGCTGAGTAAACGGTTGACACCTTCCAGAAAGATTTGAAATGAATCGTCTGATGTAGACTAACCTTTCTTGAAGTCTGCGTAGCACTTTGAGATTTCTTGGAGGACGTATATCGAGGATAGCTTTAACCTTCTCCGGGTGAAGATGTATACCCTTTAAAGTGATAACAAAACCAAGGAATTTGCCGCTGGATACTCCCAGAAAAGACTTGGCTGGATTCATCTTGAGTTGGTGTGTACGCATCAGTTTGAACACCGTTCTCAAATCTTAGAGGTGGTTGCCCTTGATACAACTTTTAACTGCAATATCATCTACATAACATTCCACTATTTTGCGCAAATGATCGCAAAAAATTGTGTTCATAGCTCGCTGGTATGTCGCACCCGTATTTTTTAATCCGAAGGACATCACCGTATAGCAGTATACCCCCAATGGTGTTCGAAAAGATGTGTGTTTCTTATAAGTGTGGAACATCTTGATCTGGTTATAGCCTGAGAACCCATCCATCAAGGACATTCGCTCGAAGCCACAAGTATTGTTGATTATTCCGTCGATGATCGGTAGAGAGAACTCATCCGTTGGGCATGCAGAGTTCAAATCACGGTAATCGATATAGACTCAAATTTTATCGTTCTTTTTTATGACTGGAACAATGTTAGCGATCCAGTCAAGGTGTTGTTCTTTACGAATGAAACCACTTGAAATAAGCTTTTTGACTTCACTTTCGATGGCCTCCATGATATCTGGTCGGAACCGTCATTGCTGCTGCTTCACTGGATTAGCTTTAGACAAGATATTTAGGCGGTACATAGCAACTTTAGGGTTTAAACCTAGCATGTCTTTATAGCTCCATACAAAGACGTCGATATATTCTCTTATAAGTTGTATGAGAGATTGACATTCTTCACCAGACAGACTTTTGCTGATAAAGATTGGTTTAGGAGATGATTCATCTCCTAAATTAACTTGGACGACTTCGTCTTCAGTAGGTGGTTCACGTTATTCGAAACATAACTCCCACCTGGTGTCCATATTTTGAGCCCATTGTTCGAACTCAATTGATTGGACATCTTCTGCAATTTGGTCAACTGACACCATATTGACGGATAGAGTTGCTTTAAACATGTCTCTAATGCTAGAGTCTGAATCCCAGAGACAGAAATCAGAAGAATGAGAACAATGATCAACTTCAATGTCTGATCCTTCAGGAGTTGTTGGAGGAGTAACATAACCCAAACCAACGCCATTTCGTTGATAATAGTTCTCGGGTTTACCGGGAGGAGCAAAGTGACGTATTGGCAATCGTCGTCCTTTACCATGGTCTAGTCCCTGGTCACTTTTTATATCATATCCCATGTTCTGGATGATATTCTTGGCCTGCCAACTATATCGGTAAAGCTATATTTTACCTGAATCATAGTCAGCTTCGGCATTGTAATTGGGAGTAGTAAAGTCCAGAACAAACTTTCTTTCGCCAATTATTCGACCGAAGATGATTAGTTCTTCACCCTTCTTTCTTGCTGGAACGATGAAGTAGTGGATATCCTCTGGCCAGACTATTTCCCGCAGACGGGGTGTCGTGACCGGCATGCAGAGATGTGGTCTTATGCCATGCTCTAAGGCATACAATGTATCTACATACTGGTTTACAGACTGGTTGACATCAGAGTAATTCAAAGATAAACCTTTACTCAGAAAGTATGCAAGTTTTTCTTCAGAGATAACATCATCCACTGAAGGTACATTGTTTTGAGTATTGATATACTCATTAAGGGTGTCATTATTCGGGATAGGAGTCACAAACTTGGTCAAGTTTACTACATAGGGTAACTCATTAGGATTGGGAGGATGGGCTTCAGCAGGTTTCACCCGAGTTGTTTTGCGGAGAGTGATAGTCAATGGTGCGGCAGTATCAGAATGCTTCTTTTTGACTCGAATTGTGAGAGGTTTTGAAGTACTTTTTGGACTAGTACATCCGTTGACTCGGATAACCAGGGGACCGTCACTGGCAGATGGATTAACTTCAGCTTCATCGTCAGCTTTGTTGTCGTCATCCTTAGGAGGCTGAGATTGATAGAGTACCGAATCTCTATAGTAGGCTTCAATACCCTTGAAAGGATCGACATCGGCAAACTATGTCTTCATGATGCCATCACTGTTGACGTACTTAAAGCACTGGTAATGGATAGAAGGAACAATCATATTCTCGTGTATCCATAGACGTCCTAACAAGACATTGTAGGACACATTGGCATCGATTACATAGCAAGCAACCTCTATCCGGAGATCACCAATCTGGCACTTGAGACAGATCTTGCCCAGAAGATGACTTCTTCCAGCATTGAAAGCTATGATAGTTATATTGGTTGCAGACAGCTAGTGCAAAGGGATCCCTAGAATTTGGAGTAAACTTCTAGGGATGATGCCGAGGGAGGAACCTGGATCGATATACATCCGATCCACCTTAATCGTCCCTATATACCCTGTATAGTACAGAGGTCTATCGTAACAATTATTTTTGAGCAACATGTCCTCTTGTGAAAAGGTGATGTTGGGAACCACTTCTATAGTGTTATGGCAATGAGGACAAGAGACCGAATCTTCAGCGGGAGCTTTGAATTCATCGAGATAAGAGTTGGCATGTAGTAATGCCTCACTTAAAACTTTATGGGTCTTTTTGGAGAGCCGCAGTAGATCGAACAATGACAATCTGGCAGGTATATTGGCCAGTTGTGCCAGTATGTTAAAGTTGTAAGGCTGATCCATGCCTTCGGAAGCTGGTGACTTCAGAGATTTGTCAAATTGTGTCTCTTTCTGCTTAGCTTTGTCGGTAATTGAGGACTTAGACGGACCAGCTTCTGAATTTGTGGGGGCAGTAGAAGCTTGAGAAGGCATTACGTCTTCTTGTGCTGGGCCATAAGTTCGCAGGTAAGTCTTGCCAGATCGTATATCACTAGATAGGACTTCATAAATAGGAGAAGACACCATATGACATGGCTTGTATTTTTTTCCCCTCTTTGCTTTGGAAGACACTACCCCCTGCTTCATTTCTTTTACAAGGTCGGGATGGATCCATATAATCTTACCACGTTCTGTCGTGAGTGTCACCAGAGTTGATATTAAATTGCGAGCTAGCGGTAGGTTGACGACTTCCATTATTACCTTGGAAATTAGAACTACACCGTTTGGAATTTCTGTGGAAAGAAAGTCACCAAATTGAAGAGAGATTATGTTAGAAGACACGACCTTGTTTTCAGCTTCGATGTTGATAACTTGGTTGTCGATGAGCTGTTGTATCCTCTTCAAGATGATGCAATCCTTGGTAGAATGGTGCACGTACTGATGATAAAGACAGTACTTGGGGTCACTGAGTCGGCTTGCTTCCTCAGGACGTCGTGATGGAGGCAATACTAGCTTATTACCCTTCATCAACGTGTTGAAAATGGTAATAACATCATCATCGTCAAAGGAGAAAGTCTCCTTAGGTCTATCAGGAGCATTCTGAGAATTGGGAGCTCCCTTGGAAGTATCAACCTTCAAGACTTTTTTTCCTTTACCACTACGGATAGGGATAGTTTGGGGATGCTTGCCTTTGTCTTCAGGTTTGGGTGTCTTCAACCCCAGTAGTTCCAGATTAGGAACATCATTTTCAGAAGCATCAGCGGCCCCGATAAAAGCGGGCCATGTATCATACTTATATATACCCAGACAGAACTTCACTATAAGAAGGAAGTTATGCCGACAAGTATCCATAAGCTCCAAGTCTGGTATACCGAAGGGCATCTTCAAGGGTAGTTGCCTGAAGCGTTCTATAAAAGCAATAAAAGTCTCACTCTTCATCTGCTTGGTCTCGATGAGGGTGGACATACTAACATGCATGACACTCTCATAAAACCTATTGAGGAATAGCCTCTCCAAGTCTTTGAAGGAGTTAATGCAACCGTCAGGCATACTACAGAACCATTCAAAAGCTACTCCCTGCAAGGTGCTGATAAATAGCTTTGACAAGAACGCATCGTCTCTTGGTAAGTGCAGCGTCTGCATGTTGAAGTATGTCTTGTAGTTAGGAGGACAAGTGGCATTCTCCCATTCAGGAGGATAAGGTTGAGATATCCCCATCTTCTGAAGCTCATCTTTGTGTGAGATGGTATCAAGACGGACAACAAGAGAATCAATTGCATCCTGCTGATTGAGCAGATGTTGAAAAATAACTGCTGTACGGTTGTCAAATGCTGTCAGCGAAGGACCACCCCCGATATTTACGAGATTTGGAGGAGGTACAACGGAATGGTACTCCCTTTCTAATAAATGAGGGTTTTTGCTATGAACCAGACTAGCATGTGCTGAGATGTTCGGTTGAAGTAGGGGAACAACCCTAGCAGTTTGGACAGGCATGATGCTGGTAAGCATGTCAGTGATCTTGGCGAACTCTATTTCAAGATTCTCCAGCCACTTGTTTGTTTGATCACTGGATTCTTCAGGTCTCTCTCCATTCGTCATGTACGCAAATAGCATGCGAGGATGAATAGAGGAGACAGTACAACTGGTGTTGATGTTGTCTGTCTCTGAGTTGAAAAGGCCTTCGTCTTCAGGGAGGAGAGGTAGATAGTCACCATCGGACTCGAAGAGATCATCGTCATCTGGAAGGCTACCCCCGGCGTGGAGGTCATCTGCTTCAGATTCTGAGGAATACTACCCCCAGCTTGAGATTTTAAGGGAACACCACCCCCAGCTTGAGAGTCCTTGTCACGACCCGCACCCGCTTTCCGGAATACGAATACGTGTCCAAGCCAGCCTACGCCGCAGTGCCGACGGTAGAATGTTGTATAGCCACAATGCTCGAAATCACAAATAATGCTCATTCACAAAAATTAATTTAATTTACAATATTTACAAGTTTTACATTTGCAGAAAAATATAAACTCTTACAAATATTGAAATGGTTACAACTCATCTATCTAGCTAATCTCTAGGTTTTCATCTGCAAGTAAACCCATATCTTCCAACGCTAAGTGAAGCCACAGCTAATCTAAAAAAATATTGGTTTCCAGTCAGGAATGGAACGAGTACAATTCACTGAAAGCAGTTTCTATAATTGAAAATGACTATACAACAGAGGTTAGCCTTTAAATATATGATTTGAAAAATAAACCCAGAAAGACAAAATAAAACTAAACAAAGGAAAACATTAAATAAACACAAAGATAATACTCACCGACTGACTAAAGTACCTTTGATATGTGATCAGTCTCGGGACAATTACACGATACTGTCTACAATATCTACACTGTATAAAGTACACGGTCTACACTGTATAATGTACACGGTCTATACTGTATAAAGCAATAATGAAACACTATCTAAACTGTATAAAGCAATAATGTAACACTATCTACACTGTATAAAGCAATAATGAAACACTGTTTACACGGTATACACGGTCTACACAGTATACACTGTATAAGGTCAGATCACACATCCTTGGTACTTCACCTTTCTGACACGACAAAATATAAAAACATAAAATACGGAAATCACATATCTATTGACTAACAATGAGGTATAGTAAAGCTCAATATCGAAAACAAAAAATAAACTGTACTCGCCTGTGGTCCTTTGCTGGTGTAACCAATAATCCAGACCACTCATTGTGCCACAATAGTCAAAACTCGTACAACAGTCTCCGGATACTGAAATAGACATTACCAATGTTCTCAGAATAGTCAAAATAGCTAGAATTGCCTGTCCTTAAGTCCAATTCTGGACACAGGAGCAAAATGGTAATTTCAGGTCAAAACGGTATCCGTCATTGCACCCGCTTTGCACCAAAAAGCGTGCCAGAGTCAATGATCTCTAAATTCGTCAAACTACATGTCTATAGATTCATTTTAATGATACAAACCCAACCGTATGTCCAAAGTTGGGTTTCGGCGGGCCGTGCACAAAATCGCCCGTTGAGTCGGACCGTGGGGCCCGTAAGACGGCGATCCGATCAACTATCTCAGAATCAGACCAAACTTGGCATACAGAACTAGTAAAACAATACGGTCATGTTGGCGTAAGTTTCGTCTCGACCTGACGAACGTGCACAAAGTAATTAGGAAATTTGTACAGAGGCCGATACGGTGAATTTCGACGGATACATATCAAATTCGTCGGTCACACGCAACCAATTTGAATTTCGTCAAAGTTTACATGTCCACGAAGCCGTTACGCACCTTTCGATGCTTTCGGTTCGTGACCACGTCGCCCGAATTGGCGGGACGCACGTTGTATCGAGGGTTTTATCGAATTTCTATAGTTTCGAAACTAGTTTTTTCTAAAAGTTTGAAACTGAATTAGTCACAAACTAACCAATAAAAAATAAAACTATGAGTTGGGTTTCCATCTTGTATATGTTATCTATGAACCTCTTCAAACAGATCCCAAAGTTTCTCAATAAACTGTCCAAAATCTTCCTTCCAAAATGGGTTCTTGGACTCAAAATTCTGTCATGTTTTGACAGTTTTTTATCGAACTTGGGTTCGATTTTTCGGGCAATATGGGTTATCTAAAATCAAACCAATTAATAGGAGTTACAGGCATGAGGGTTGTGATCGTACCAGCGCGATCGGTTCGACGAATAATCGAACGTGGAGGCCGATAGCTCGCAGCAAAGTTGGGCTCGCGCCTGCTGTGGCCGGCCTGTGGCCGCGCGCGGTGGCGCCTAGGCCTGGGGTAGGGTCGCCCATGTGCAGGGGTCGGTGGATGGTAGATTTTGTCGATCCAAACTCTCTCTCCCTCTCGTATAATATATACTAGGTATATTATTAGGGTCGGTTTGGGAAATAACTCGCGGGTCTTTGGGTTCAGTTATGTGAAGGCTCGACTGAGCTGGTTATTTACGGGATTGCTACTGATGGTTTTATTTATTCCTTATTTATTTCTTATTAACATATAATATCCTCATATATATATATATATATATATATATATATATATATATATATATATATATATATATATATATATATATATATATATATATATTTATATTCACACACATATACCCATATATAGTAATAATACATCCACAAATTCTAAATAGTTTCATAAAAATATCTTTATCTAATACAGACTCATTTCATATACGCATGTACATACATGCATGTATTCTATTTAACAATAAAATAATAACCAATAATAACTAATGATTTTATTTAACAACATAAATAATAATAATAAAGTCTTGATGACAACTAAAAGTAATTAAGGGTAAACATAGTAAATTTGGGTGAGCCTGTCATGCTCCTACATACATTGGTCTACAGAAACAGTCTTATAAATAATCTAAGATACCATAGCAATAATAATAATATTAATATTATATATATATACAATTATCTTAGGAACCATTTATTTATCACATTTAAAGTAAGGTAGAGGTATACCTTCCAACTTATGTCGACATGGACGTCTCTGAACGCACTGTCGGACTACATGGGCTTGGGCTTGGTTCGGGTCAAGTTCGGGCTGACATGGCACAACTGGGTCACCTAAAATTCTATATTCTTAATTAATAATTAATTAAATCAAATATAGGGATTAAGTTGTAATTCGGCCTAGTTTTCCTAGTTAGGACATCACTATGGCTCGGCCTTCCCTACCAGGGCTAATACACTAGTCAAAGCATGCCATTGCACTATCCGTGCCACGATTTCTAATCTCCTTGTACTTCAAAACTCTACCATGGCTAAAGTCATCTACCGTAATAATTAACTAGATAATTATTTATAAAAATCTAAAAATCATCATTCAAATAAAATAAATAATAATAAAAATATTTTCAAAATTTTTGGGAAGGGCAGCTACAGTCCTCGTCGTCTATAAGGGATCTTATTCTCGACCAAGTACCCATATAGACTCTTTCAAGTGAAACAGCTCGCTGGCTGTTTGTTGGCAGACTTCTTCTTCTCCTGTTTGCAGAATTAAAAGAAAAGGTTGGATTAGTGGTCCTCCTTCTTTGATTGGGGCTCCCATAGGGAGGACCCCATGAAGCCATATTAGATGAAACATATAATGGCTTTTTATCATCAGAACATTGCAGTCTCGAAACACGGACTGCCTTGGAGGAACTTTCTTTGCTTTGGAGCAGCAACAGTTGATGATAATACTAGTACACGAACGCTCTTGTAGAGGTACCTTATGAGTCGCAGTGATCTCTCTCGCCTTATGCTTATGATTTATTATATCGCGCAAATCGGCGGAAGCGAGCTTTGCCTTAGGACCCATTTCACATGTATTGCCCCGCTTTGTATATGGATTTATAAGGAAAATCGGCACATCCGAACTTAGTTCATGTGCAGGGGCAACCCCCACACCTAAATTCTGTGATGACCTTGAAGACAGCCCCGTGCTATACGCGTTGGGGCCTGTCTTTTTTCTGTGGGTGCATAGACCCTGGAGCATGCCCTTGGGCGCATGCTTTTCAGAAGTTCTGGCAGCGTGCTTGGCCTTCCTAGCTGTGGGCGCATAAAATGGATCATCAGAGCCTTGGTGCATAGTGGTAGACATCCTACTGAAGACAGAACTCTTCTAACCAGAGTTATGCGCCCACACCATCCTTTGGGCGCATAGCCCTGGGCGATTGCTTTGGGAAACAGCACTGTTTTTTTCCAGTTTTGCCCTTTTCATTTGCAAGCTTCGTTGAGTTTGGCCCATGTGTCGAACACTTCGATTCTTGGCATCGTAGTGTTTTTTTTCCAAATCCCGAGGGTTGAGCACTCTGTTGTTGATTGAATAAGAGAGAAGTCGTTGGACTAGTAGAGCCCTGAACAATATGCGCCTTCTTTGTATTGGGAGCTTTTGTGGAAGAGTTATGTGACCACGTGACAGAGGTCCCCTTCGGTTGTATATCTTCTACGACAATGGCAGGATATGCAGCACGAGCCTTCAGAAGCCAAGTCTTGCGAGACTTGTTTCGCTTCACTAATTTTGAGGGAGTAAAGCCATCCCTCGAGAGCTTCTCTTCGAACGCTTGTTGATCGAACTTCACGATCAACATCTTCTGAGTGCTCCCCACTTTAGCGGTATCGGATTGCGTCACCACCTTCTCGTCAGAGAAAAAGGTAGTCCCCAGCAGAGTCACCATTTTTGTAGAACATTTACAAAAAAGAGAAGAATCACTATCTTTTCTTATTAGCACAAGGCACCACAAATCGAGTACACCTGAGAGATCCTGTACTGAGAATCCCCGAGTACAAAAAGAATACTGGGAAATGGTACGATGGAGATCCAGCGGCAGTTGCTCCTTTACTCCGTTGAAACTCCGATTTACAAAAGTGGGAGAAAACCTAAGAAAATTGCTAACTCTAGGCTCACTAGCAAGAAGGGCAAAAATTTGGCTCCGAAATGCTCTTTGTTCTCTCTATTTGAAGAGGCATATGTCCTCTATTTATAGTCATTTTGTACTGAAACGACTGTTATGTGCACACAGGTGGAGAATGTCCTGATCTCACTGTGGGCGCATAGTGTTCCTTTGGGCACATAGGACGTAGGCACAAAAAAATGGACGATCATGGGTAGATCGTGGGGTTGACGTGGTCGCATGCTTCAGTGCACGACTGCTCGTGGGGACTGACGTGGCTGCATGCCTCGGCCCATAACTGGTCATAGATGTTGACCGAGTCGTAGAGTTATTCTGTCTTGGGCGCATAATACAGGAAAGCAACTATGCGCCCACCTATTGAGAAATCATGTGGGCACATAACACTTTGTTACATGTGGGCGCATAACACTTTGTTACATGTGGGCACATAGCCACTTCCTTATGTGGACGTATGGCTTCATGCACATAGTATGGATATTTCCATGCTTCTACAGGTACTTGCATGCAAATCGATACGGCACGGATCACGAGGTAGGCACAAAGGCCGAGGTACAAAAATCGAGACAACACGTGAATCAAGATGGCACGGTGCCTAAGGCAGTGCGAGGCTCGAGGCATCCCGCTGCCCAAGACAGCACATGGATTGAGATAGCACGGAAACCGAAACAGCATGCAAATCAAGGTACACATCCCAAGAAGTACAGAAAATAGGGGAATACGCAAGTCAAGGGTGCACTGCTCGAGGCAGCACACTGTTCGAGGGGACACACGGCCCGAGGATAGCATGGCACCCAAAGCTGCACACTGTTTGAGCTGCACGGTGCCCAAGGGCGACCCGCCACTCGAGGCTGGCACGGCCAGCGAGGCTCAGCGACCGAAGGAAAAGAGAGGGCGGCGGAGGAGCTCACCGGGGTTCGGCCAGGTCGGGTCGAGCTCGTGGCTGCGGAGAACGAACGGCAGTAGCGACAGCATCGCGCCCGACGGAGGTAGCAGAGGGAGTCGACGATGATGGCGGCTGCGGTGCTAGCTGAAGTGGGGGCGAAGGCGGCCATGGTGGTGGTGGTCGCATGTCACGCCCCGCTCTCGAATAATCGGGTACAGGTCGATACATGCCCAGCCTACACTGTCATTGACAGTGGTAGTGAGCCGTCTAGTCATCAATAACAAGAATAATCTCATCACAGTATCTAATCTCGAAATCTATACTAACCATCACAGTAATCTACTATATAATTATTATAAATTATACATGAATGTCCGGGTACAAAGCTGGTAAAAGATAAATGATACAACAACAATATATAATCAAATACACTCAATCAATCCCTATACATGAAACTAGATATCTCAATATCAAGTGAGCTCCGATGCTATTCATGATAATCTAAAGATCCATCTCACCTGTAATCAACGATTCAGTCAGGAAAGGAGCAAAGTACAATATAACTCAATAAAACTCACCATGAAGATCAATGGAACGGTATATCAAAATATAACTGAAAACAGAGGACAAGATGAACAATAAGCATGCACTAGCTATATGTATATGTGCAATTGGACATTATCAACATGTGGGGACTAATATGTAATAAGACATACAGAATATGCTATCAGTCAATCAATAATCAGGCATGTCTGACGACAATGCTATCAGTCACGCAATAATCAGACATGTCTGATGACAATGCTATCAGTCACATACGAAATGGACATCAGGCATACGGAGTATGCTATCAGATAATATTTGTCCAATATTAGTCAATCACATGTCTCTAGAATGTCCTCCACCCGACACGAGAAACAATACAATCAATCGAGAATAAGTGCAATAATGAAACAAGACGATGTGTGTGCAATGCATACAATGATGGTAATACTGAGTACATATACTTGCCTTGATTCTGGGGTTTTGGTACTTGTCCTTTATGTTGGCACATTTTATTTTGATTATATAAACAGCATCTTCGTAGTTTAATTTTCTCTGTTTTCAGATTGATATCATTTCAGAAGCTTTACTACATAAAGTCTGTTCATTCAAGAATAGCATTCATTGCCTTAAAGACTGAAGCAAAGACCGACGTTCCTTGAAAAGACGGCTCTCAACACTTTAAGATTTCGAGTCTGTACAATGTCTAGGTCTTTCTGTAAACACTTAGGTTGATGACAAAACTAAAAGCCTTCTAATTCTTCAGTCAAAAATCAAGTTCTTATAGAACGGCATACCGGCAGTATGCTCCGGCATACCGGCGGTATACCGTTTTATTTACCATAAAAATATTCTGTGAGAATTATCGGTATACCGGCAGTATACCGGTTTGTAGAACACAAAATATTCTGTGTTAAATGTCGGCATACTGACGGTATGCTCCGACATACCGGCGGTATACCATTTTGTTTGCCTCAAAAACATTCTGTGATAATTATCGGTATACCGACGGTATACTCCGGCATACCGGCGGTATACCGTTTTGTGAGCCATAAAACGTTCTGTGACAAACATCGGTATACCGACGGTATACCGTTTTATTTATCACAAAATATTCTGTGACAAATATCGGTATACCGACGGCATATCGCGGCATACCGACGGCATACCAGTTTACAAAATTTAATTTTGAATGACGAACACTAGCATTAATTGCAAGCATTAAATGCTTTCAACGGATATAATTATGACCGTTACTGTTCAGACCGACATACCGCCGGCATGTCGGCCCATACCGACGGTATGTCGGTCAAGCTGTATCCAGGAGCATTGAATGCTACCTACTCTTGGTTTCTTTATAAATGGAAGCCTTCTCTCTCTTGAAGGCTTATCCACTCTTTGCCATAAATTTTTCAACAACCACGAGCTCCACCATTAATCTCTATACAAGCTTTTAATTGTCATCATTCCCAAAGTGCTAGAGTATTCAAGAGTTGTACCTTTCGATCTTCAAGTGTTAGAAGATCAACAAGTTCTCTTTCTTTCAATTTAAAGTTGGTGAGCCTTCGTAAGAAAACTCATGTATAAGAAGTTGGCAAGTTCTTCGGATCCAAACTCATGTGTACTATTTTACTAAATAGTGGATTTAAGCCAGAGAGAGTTCCGGGACTGGATTGCCTCAAGAGAGGATACCAGGATACATCGCGCATTTGATTTTCTCTATCTCTTTTTTTAATTGAAGAATATTGCTTGTTGTGTTTAAATTATTTTATTTCCCTATTCACCCCCCCTCTAGGGTTCTACAATTAGTATCAGAGCTTTGTTCTCTTGATTTGGATTTACACCCTTAGAGTGATCCATGGCCACTAACCCTAGTATCAATATCTTCCACAATGAGGGACACTCCACAAATAGGCCTCCCCTATTTGATGGAACCAACTATAACTACTGGAAGATTAGGATGAGCATTTATCTGAAGTCCATAGATTTTGATTTATGGGATTGTGTGATAAATGGTCTCCCTACTCCTTCCAGAGTTATTAAAGATGTTGCATCTGACACCCTTAGGGACATACTCACTGAAAATGCCAAGAAGCTTGCCAGTCGAGATGCCAAGGCTATGAACGCTCTTTACTTTGCTCTCGATAGTAGTGAATTCAAAAGAATCTCTACTTGCAAGACTTCCAACGAGATTTGGAAGTTGCTTGAAGTCATACACGAGGGAACATCACAAGTAAAAGGGTCCAAGATTAGTAGACTCACACAAGAATATGAGTCCTTTAAAATGAAATAAGATGAGTCTATTACTTGCATGTTTACTTATTTTGGTGATATTATTAATCCTCTTTCTTCTCTTGGTAAGGAATATCCTGCTCATGAAAAGATCAGAAAAATCCTTAGAGGATTGACAAAAGGATGGAGTCCTAAAGCTACCGCAATCATTGAAGGAAACGACCTGACAGTCATGAACCTTGAGACCCTCATGGGGAAGCTTATGACTCATGAACTCGACATAAAAGATCAAAAGGAATCTTTCATACAAGAGAAGGAGAAGGCCAAAGAGAATGAGAAGTCTCTGGCTCTCAAAGTTACAAAGTCCTACTCGAAGGATAGCTCCAACGACAACGAGTCAGATAATGATAAAGAAATAGCTCTCATAGCTAAGCAATTCTGAAAGTTCCTCAAGTTCAACAAAGCCAACCGCTTCAGACGGAACAATGATGAAGATCCGGTGTGCTATCAATACAGAAGAACCGGACACATCAAGAGAGATTGTCCCATGACAAGAAAAGACTCTAGTAAGTACGAGAAGCCTAGCAAAGGAAGCTCCTCCTCCAGAAAATTTGCCAACACCAGTATTTGGTGTGAAAGCGATGCTAGTGATTCAGACAACGACAAAGATTGCAAGCACAATACAAACGTTTGTCTCATGGCAACCGATGAGGTACTTGATGATCTTTCCTTAAATACTCTTACTTATGATGACTTGGAGAAAGCTATCTTTGAACTACATAAAGAACACAAAGGTGTTAGGAATAAATACAAGAAATCTCTAAAAGAGGTTGATGCTCTTCAACTTGAAGTAGAGAGACTCTCAAGCATCATTATTGATGTAAAGGGGAAATCTCCTGCTTCTGACACTGATGAAATAGAGTCTTTGCGACTCAAGTTTCAAGAATCCCTTGTCACCATCAAGAAAAAGGATGATGAGATTCAATCCATCAGAGAGGCTTATGCTTTTGCTATGCATAAAGTTCAAGATGCGAATAAAAGAGAATATGATACTTCTATTAAGTATAATGATCTTCTTGCGCAGAGTAAGTGATTAGGTAATAAGAACACTATTCACACATATGCTCCAAGACACCCTCACACCCATCACAATATTAGTCATACTTCTTATATGAACAAGAATACTACACAAAAGTCCTTTTCCAACTCAAGAAAAGGACCATTTGTTAAGAAGAACACCTCACATCATGCATTCTATTATCATCATCATAACACTCATGATAGAACTCCTCGCACTAGAGCTTCACATATGCATAACACTCACTCGTTTTCTTCTAAATCTTCTATGATGTGCAATTATTATGGCTTGCTTGGACATACTTCTAATTTCTATCATACAAGGAAACAAGTTGATATAAAAGTTTATAAATGGGTTCCTAAGACAAACAATCAAGGACCCAAATGATCATGGGTACCAAAATGTTCATCTTCAACTTATGTTGTAGGTGAAGAATCTTTCTCATGCTAGAAGCAAGTGGATTCTCGATAGCGGTTGTTCACGGC
Organism: Iris pallida; assembly: GCA_029216955.1. Lineage (NCBI taxonomy): Eukaryota > Viridiplantae > Streptophyta > Magnoliopsida > Asparagales > Iridaceae > Iris > Iris pallida. Next base: position 17,918,973 of record JANAVB010005598.1, read on the forward strand.
ACATGACCGGTGATGCTTCACTATTTACAACGCTATCGATGAAGAAGGAAGGACACGTCTCCTTTGGTAACAATCTTAAAGGTCATATTATAGGAAACGGTAATATCGGTTTCCCTCATTATCCTTGTATTAAGAATGTGTGTCTTGTTACAAATCTCAAACACAATCTTCTTAGTATCAGTCATCTCACCGATAATGGTTATGATATTAAGTTTGTTGAACTCAAATGCTTCATTATCGATAGCTCTAGCGGATCTATTGTTTATGAAGGCATTAGAAAGAACAATATATATCTTCTATATCTTGTTGAAGGTACTAACAATGACAGGTGCCTAGTTGCAAAGAACGATGAAAGTTGGCTTTGGCACATGAGGCTCGGACACGCCAACATGGATACCATCTCTCGTCTTGCAACCAAGAAGCTTGTAAGAGGACTTCCAAGTATCCCTTTCAAAAAGGATATGGTGTGTGAAGAATGCGAGAAAAGTAAGTTGACCAAGTCATCTTTCAAATCCATCAACTCTGTGAGTACCACTAGACCACTTCAACTTATTCATATGGATCTATTTGGTCCTAGTAGAGTAGCTAGCCTTGGAGGCAAGCTTTATGCTTTTGTTTTGGTTGATAATTTTTCAAGATTTACTTGGATTATTTTTCTTGCTTGTAAAAGTGATACTTTTCGTGAATTTGTTGCTTTTTGTAAACGTGTTCAAAATAAGAAAGGTTTTTCTATTAACAAGATTAGAAGTGATCATGGAGGAGAATTTGACAATGTCGATTTCAAAAGATTTTGTGAAAAGAATGGTTTTGGACATGATTTTGCTTGCCCTCGAACTCCTCAACAAAATGGTGTTGTGGAGAGAAAGAATAGAACCCTTGGCGATATGGCCCGGGTTATGTTAAACCAATATAAGCTACCCCAATATTTTTGGGCGGAAGCCGTTAACACGGCATGTCATGTTATAAATAGGGTCTTGATTAGACCTATTTCTAAAAAGACTCCTTATGAGCTTTGGTTTGACAAAATTTCCTCTATTGAATATTTTAAAGTTTTTGGATGTAACTATTTTATTTTGAATACCAAGGACAACCTAGGCAAGTTTGAAGAAAAAGCCTATGAAGGAATATCCTTGGGTACTCAACTCATAGTAAAGGTTTTCGTGTTTTAATAAAATAAGTCTTGTTGTCGAAGAGTCAATCAATGTCTCTTTTAATGAACTTAACTCTTCTACACTCTCCTCTTCCGATGATATTGATGACATCTCGTTTGGGTTGGAGAACTCCTCTATTGGAGATCGTCCTTCTTCATCTAACAATGAAGTTGTGACTCCTCCAATAAAAGAGCCTCCACCACTCGAGCCTCCTCAAAAGGATCTCCCAAAAGAATAGAGATTTGTCACTAATCATCCTAAGGAGCTTATCATTGGGGATCCTTCTTCCCATGTAAGCACTAGATCCTCCACTCGTGATCTTTGTACAAACGTGGCTTTTATCTCTCAAATAGAGCCTAAAAATACTAATGATGCTTTTCATGATGAATTTTGGATGATAGCGATGCAAGAAGAGCTAAATCAATTTGAGCAAAACAAGGTTTGGAAACTTGTCCCTAAACCTAGCAACCACCCTATTATTGGAACTAAATGGGTGTTTCGAAATAAAATTAATGAAGATGGGTTAGTGACTCGTAACAAAGCCCGATTGGTTGCTCAAGGCTATAACCAAAAGGAAGGCATTGACTACGACGAAACCTATGCTCCGGTTGCTCGTCTTGAATCCATTCGTATGCTATGTGCTTTTGCTTGCTTAAATGATTTCAAACTCTTTCAAATGGATGTTAAAAGTGCTTTTCTAAATGGTATTATTAAAGAGGAAGTTTATGTTAAACAACCTCCTGGCTTTAAAGATTTTCAATTTTTTCATCATATTTTCAAACTACACAAAGCCCTTTATGGCCTCAAACAAGCTCCCCGTGCTTGGTATGAGCGTCTTAGCTCCTTTCTTGTTTCACATAATTTTTCTAAGGGCAAAGTCGATACGACACTTTTTATCAAATCCCATAATGGCACTCTTTTATTGGTTCAAATTTACGTCGATGACATTATTTTTGGTTCTACTAACAATGCACTTTGTGTAGAATTTGCTAAAGTAATGCAGGAAGAATTTGAAATGAGCATGATGGGTGAACTATCATTCTTTTTGGGCTTACAAATCAAACAAGGACCCAAAGGAACCTTCATCAATCAAGCAAAATATACAAAGGATCTCCTCAAGCGTTTCAAACTCGACTCATCCAAATCAATGAGGACTCCTATGGCAACAACGACAAAGCTTGACAATGATGAAGATGGCACATCGGTCGACATTCGTAAGTATCGAGGTATGATCGGTAGTTTACTTTATCTAACTGCTAGTCATCCTAATATCATGTTTAGTGTATGTCTTTGTGCACGATATCAAGCAAATCCAAAGGAATCGCACTTATGTGCCGTTAAGCGTATCTTTCGATATCTCAAAGGCACCGTTAATATGGGCCTTTGGTATCCAAAATCTTCATCATTTGAGCTTCACGACTTCTCGGATGCAGATTTTGCCGGATGCAAGATTAACCAAAAAAGCACTAGCGGCACATGTCAATTCCTTGGAAAATCCTTAGTATCGTGGTTTAGTAAGAAACAAAATTATGTTGCTCTTTCAACCACTGAGGCCGAGTATATTACGGCCGGTTGCTGTTGTACAAAAATTCTTTGGATGTCACAAACACTTTTAGATTATGGCATTTCTCATACTTGCACCCCTATTAAATGTGATAACACTAGCTTGATCAATCTCACGAAAAACCCGATTTGTCACTCATGCACGAAGTACATTGAAATTAGACACCATTTTCTTCGTAACCATCAACAAAAGGGGGATATCCGTCTTGAATTTATTGACACTACTTATCAGTTAGCCGATATTTTCACCAAACCACTCCCGGAGGATCGCTTCGTTTTTTTTTTGCCAAGAATTGGGCATCTTAAATTTTGACTCATAGTTCCTCTCAACGGGCACACCGACGGTATACTGCGGTATATCGACGGCATACCGATTTTCGTTCAGAATTATGTTATATGCCAAAAATTGATATATCGTCGGCATACGTCGGTATACCGACGGTATACCGGTTTGCGGCGGACTGCTGTGTCAAATCTGCTCAGGCTCCACCATTCTTCCATTCTCTCTTTATTCCTTTCTCCCCTCTTAACTACCCATCACATCAATCATCTCCTCATTAATACCCATCTCTTCCTCTCCTCTTCCTAATACCCTAACTTCTATTCCACCACCTCTTCCCCTCCCCCATTAACTCCTCTATTATCTTTTTTTTCAAACCACCACACTTTTCCACTTCCTCTTCTATAACCGTACCCAACCCTTCCTCTTCCCCACTCTTCTTTAAAAACCCCATTCTCTTATTCATCCTCCTCCACTTTTCAAATCATCTCTCCTCCTTCCACCTCCTTCCACTCTTCCATGGCCACCCACAAGCGCCCCCGCTCCTCCTCCACCGCTACCAATCCATTCACTCCTGTGCATCTCTCCCATGGCTATGACCAGAGGGTCTTCACCTCTTCCTTCGCTGCCGAAGCATGGTTCTAGCATTTCGTGCACAACATCTTCAAAGGCTGCGCCATCAACTGGAACCTCTTCTCCGGCCATCTCTCTCTCTTCGAGGAGGTCGATCTCTCTTCCCTCCTTCGACGTCAGGTTCCTGTCTACCCCGCCGCAGTACGCATATTCTACTGCAACATGGTTCTCGACATCGAGAACAGCGCCATTGAGACGATGGTGAATGAGCGCCACTTTCATTTGACGGCTCGTGACATCACTGGCATTCTCAGTATCCCTGACAGAGGAGAGGCTCTGCCGTCCTTGGCTGCTCTTTATCCTTCGGCCGAGGTCTCTTTTGATGAATTCTGCGGAATCATCTGCAAGGGACCGAATCCTCCTACAATCACGGCCCTTTCTGCGCAGTTAGAGCCGTTATATTACGAGCTCCATAGGATCGTATACCACACCCTCTATCCCAAGGGCGGTAACTATGATGCCATCACAGCTGACGCCCTGGTTTGTATGTACTTTCTATATTCGAAGAAGCCTTGGTCCTTTTCCAAGACACTTCTCAATACTTTCTTCGGCGTCCTGCCCGCGGGGAAGCAGTCTCTGTAATATGGATCCTTCATCACCCTCATCTTGGAAGCGAAGAACGTCGACCTCTCCCTTTGCCAGTCGGACGGCGTTCCATCCCTCCTTGCTCTTTCTCGTTCCCTCGGTGGTGCCTCCACATATCATGCCTCCTCCTCCTAAGAGCCGCCGGCCACTGCTCCTGCTGCTCGCACCTCTACTCCTCCTGCCTCCGGCCGTTACATGCCACTGACCCAGCAGCACTTTGACATGCGCATGGCTCAGGCGGAGGAGCAGATACGGGCCAACATTCGTGGCCTTGGGACTCTGATCCAAAGCCGCTTCTATGATCAGGCGTACTTCATTCAGCGTACCATTCAGGACCGGGATGCATTTCTGGATCCGAATCTTCAGGATCCTATGTACCAGGTCCCTCGTTTCTCTGATCCCAATGCCTACGGGTTTATGTACCCGGACGACATTGATCCTTCTGGTGCTTTCCACCGGGCTCAGGATGGGGGGATGATCCATCTGATGAGTAGGTGGCGGCTTCTTGGTGTTGATGGTGTCGAGTAATTGGTTTGCTATTTTAGTGTGTCTTTTAAGGTCCTTCGGGGACCAGTGTCTTGTTTGTGTCGTGTGCAGTCCTACGGGGACTTTTATGTTTTTTTTTCAGTTTGTCTTGCTGACTCTCATAGAGGAGAGTTTTATTATCATATGTCGTGTTTTATGAAGTGTCCTGCATGTACCCAATTCCTATCTTAATATATATATATGCATGCTGCTGTCTATCTTACTGTTTATGCAAATTCAATGATATATATGTTTTATTTCCCATCTTTGACTAAGTGACAAAGGGGGAGAAAACGTATTGAGGGGGAGTTGTCTACCTACGGGGGAGTCACTCCCGAAAGATGCTATCTCTCTATTTTGTCAATTATCAAAATGAGGGAGATTGTTGGCACATTTTATTTTGATTATATTAACAGCATCTTCGTAGTTTAGTTTTCTCTGTTTTCAGATTGATATCATTTCAGAAGCTTTACCACATAAATTCTGTCCATTCAAGAATAGCATTCATTGCCTTAAAGACTGAAGCAAAGACCGACGTTCCTTGAAAAGACGGCTCTCAACACTTCAAGATTTCGAGTCTGTACAAGGTCTAGGTCTTTCTGTAAATACTTAGGTTGGATGACAAAACTAAAAGCCTTCTAATTCTTCAGTCAAAAATCAAGTTCTTATAGAACGGCATACCGACGGTATGCTCCGGCATACCGACGGTATACCGTTTTATTGACCACAAAAATATTTTGTGAGAATTATCGGCATACCGACGGTATGCTCCGGCATACCGGCGGTATACCGGTTTGTGGACCACAAAACGTTCCGTGTTAAACGTCGGCATACCGACGGTATGCTCCGGCATATCGGCGGTATGTCGTTTTGTTTGCCTCAAAAACGTTTTGTGATAATTATCAGCATACCGACGGTATACTCCGACATACCAGCGGTATACCATTTTGTGAGCCATAAAACATTCTGTGACAAACATCGGCATACCGACGGCATGCTTCGGCATAACGACGGTATACCATTTTGTTTATCACAAAATGTTCTGTGACAAACATTGGTATACCGACAGCATACCGCGGCATACCGACGGTATACCGGTTTACAAAATTTGATTTTTAAATGACGAACACTAGCATTAATTGCTAGCATTAAATGCTCCCAACGGATATAATTATGACCGTTACTGTTGAGACCGACATACCGCCGGCATGCCGGTCCATACCGACGGTATGCCGGTCAGGCTTTATCCAGGAGCATTGAATGCTACCTACTCTTGGTTTCTTTATAAATGGAAGCCTTCTCTCTCTTAAAGGCTTATCCACTCTTTGCCATAAATTTTCCAACAACCAAGAGCTCCACCATTAATCTCTACACAAGCTTTTAATTGTCATCCATTCCCAAAGCGCTAGAGTATTCAAGAGTTGTACCTTTCGATCTTCAAGTGTTAGAAGATCAACAAGTTCTCTTCCTTTCAATTTGAAGTTGGCGAGCCTTCGTAAGAAAACTCGTGTGTAAGAAGTTGGCGAGTTCTTTGGATCCAAACTCGTGTTGAAGTTGGAGAATTCTTCGGATCCAAACTCGTGTGTACTATTTTACTAAATAGTGGATTTAATCCGGAGAGAGTTTCGGGACTGGATTGCCTCAAGAGAGGATACCAGGATACATCGTGCGTTTGATTTTCTCTATCTCTCTTTTTAATTGAAGAATATTGCTTGTTGTGTTTAAATTATTTTATTTCCCTATTCACCCCCGCTCTAGGGTTCTACACTTTAATTACCTATAAATAGGAAATAATATAATTAGAGACTTTCTATTTGCTCCTTATTCCTAACCAACTTCCTAAAGTTTAACCATAACTAACTAAGTTCAAACATTACCAATAAATTAGTCTAACTAACATTCTACTAACATTAAACTCTCTACTGCTCATGCATGTTGAGCCTAAAACCAACTTCAACTCCAAAACTCTGATCATCCCTACTAATAACCATTTCTAGCAATTTAACTTACTAATAATTTAATACATTGGCCTAGCTATACTGGCCCATAGATTTGGGCTCCATACCATGGCCAATCGAGTGTTGGACTTTAATGAATACAATATTCAACTAAAACCCAAACTAATCCTACACTTGAGTCCAACGGTCATATTTGAACCTAACCAACAATAACTACACAACATATTCCTAACGGCCATATCAGTGTCAACCGTTCCTGTGTCTGACCTCCATCCGTGTCTGCTGGGTATTACTCGTGTCCAGAGCCTGGACACTCACACGAATTAGTTCGACACATAGTAGCACTGGCCTCGACACAAACTCGTCCACTTTCTTCCTTCAACCGAACAGAGCGCCACCCCCTCCCAATATCAACTAGTTCATTAGAATGGATCAAGAATTGTACCTGAGTCTTCGCAACGATCTGACACAGGAGTTTAGTGTCCGATGATGGTGTCCCCGAGTCTACGGCCTGACGATAAGTTCTCCTGAGCATTTCATCGAACACATAATGTGCATGAAGGAGAACAACGATTATGAGTTTAATTTGAATCATATCAACTCCAAAATTGGAGAAAACTTGCAAGAATCAGATCAAGACTCACCAAATGGATCGAAGAATCAACTGAACTGATTGATCGGTCACAACAAATCTGATTCAAACTAAAATAGAGGATCCAGAACTTGTTCAAAAATTTGAATCAAAATACTGCCAATTCATTGTACAGATATTGCACAGGAAGATCAAGAAGACTTACCAGTCGATCAAGTAGAAAGGATTCTATGAGATGTGATCAATTTGAGATCTGGTCGTCGTCTACGAAGTATATGCCATGACCGACTACCAACGGATAGAGGAAACTCTATCAATACCAATGGAGAAACTGAACTCGAAGAATTTAGAGGAACGATACTTACTCAAAGACGCTCGGCTTAGAGTCTTCGACACTTCGTCTTCTTCACAGAGTCGTGCCCCTGAGCTTGATCAAGTGGGATCGGTTTGGAAGAAAGTTGAAGGAAAAATTAGCAGAGCTTCGCTGCAACAAGGCTTTGATGAAGAAGAAGAAGACTAGGTTCAATTTATAGGCGGGGACGTCGGTCAGGCGGTTGGGCGGGCACTGACCAACGGTTGGGCGGGCAGCGGCGGTTACGATCCAATGGCTAGGATAAATTAGGTTGTTGAGAATCAATTGTGGAGATGAGAGAGGCGGTTTAGGCAGTTGGGGAGAAGTTTCTAGAGGGGGTTGGATTCTTTTCGTCGTCGTCGTCGTCGTCGTAGTCGTCCATCGTTGTCGTCATCCCTGCGGCTGTGGAGGGAATTGAAAGAATGAATGAAAGAGTGGGAATATAACGGTTGGTTATCGGGTCGAGTTATTGGGGAGGCCATGGTGGTGGTGGTCGCCGGAGGAGGCCGAAGAAGACACAGAGGTGGTGGAGGTGGTCGCGACTGAAGGCGCGGATGGAGACGACGACAGCGATGATGATGGCGACGGTGGTGGAAGATGGTACGGGCAGTGGCAGTGGTGGGTGATGAAGATGGTGGTGGCCGGAGGCCATGGGGAGCAGAGAGACGAGTGGGGGGGGGGGCAGAGCACAAGAGAGGAGAGGGCTCGAGAAAGGGGAGGAGAGTGGGCGAGGAGAGTGAAGAGAGAGAGATGGGGGGTTCTCCAGCGGAAGGAGAGCGGGAGGAGAGAGAAAGAGTGAGGGGAGAGGGTGGGCTGGCGGCTGAGAGTGGGGAGAGGGAAAGAGAGAGTGAAGTTAGGGTTTGGATTTAGGCTTAGATATTTTGGGGTGGGGTAGATATAGGAACAAGTAAAATAATAGTAACAATAATAATATTGAGGATAAATTCACATTCAAGAAAATATCAAGAAAATTTTAAGAATACCCAAATTTAAAATCCTCAAAATACAAGAATACAGTCATATACCAATTTTTAAAATAGGGATTTGACATCCTACCCACCTTACAAAAATTTTGTCCTCGAACTTTCAGAATTATTAAAATAGGATTTTCAAAGCTAGTACATATATATGCCATGAAAATTCTACCCACCTTACAGAAATCAAGTATACAACTAGAAATGAACAAATGTCAACATGAAAACATCAAAGAGAACACTGTCTAGCTGCACAATTCAACTCTTAAAGTAAATCCAAGACATCGAAAGAATGTCGAAAATCAAAATCTCGTACGCACGAAATAACTCATGAATCAAAACGAGTACCAATATCGAAAACAATATCAGAAAACCTGAAATTCCAACTGCATAAAAATCCACAGAAAATCATAAAATCCAGGATATTTGTCTCAAAATGACGACAGTAGTCCTCATATCTGATCGTAATGTGTGTCATGGTCATTCCCTGCCACGCCATCCGGAATGGCTGTAAAAGATTCACCATGGCATTATAATCGAGCAGCTGCAACTTTCGTTACCACGCAACCAAGGTATACTAGGGTCACCCGGTCATTCTTGACAATACCCAAAACGAATCAAATCTATAACCCAAATGTCCAAGTCACTAAAATCACAAAATATTTAAAAATATAACAAGACAGTCCTAGAAAAACAATCAAAATCCAAAATCTAGGCCAATCATAATATTTATCCAAAACACCTTCAATAATAACGCAAGACAGTTTTCTAGGAAAATACTCCAAATCCAAAACTCATGTCAAAACATATTATATAAAAAATATATCTATAATCAAAATGATATCTAAAATAGACAATCATGATTGCGAAACTATCCAGAATCAAATAAGCTGAATTGATACAAGAATATCCACTGGATACTGAACAAATATTAAAATATTCAATCTCAGTGTCCTGATGAAATCTTCCTACCACAACAATCATGCTAACGCTTGAAGAGGGCGATAATGATACTAAGTCAACATGAAGTCAATGCACGAAATGGATAACAGGAAATTAACCAAGGTAAAACACCGGTAGAGAGTACAGAACCCAAGATGATAACGAGTAACCCAATGATGGAGACAAGACAACGTCTTATCTGACAAAGTGATCAACATGGACAACAACATGACCATGTCTCTCAAAACAAGGAATAATAGGTAGATAACAACGAATAAGACATGGCCAAGCAAGATAGGTCCAAGTAGAAAGAAGGACCAATTCACAAGTTCAAGAAAGCAAAGGACAAGTGTAACAAGTTGGAATACCAAGGAATAGTGGACTGAGATCAATAATTATGTGATACCCAACAATATCTCAAAACGAGACCTGCATAGGCCACCACTAAAACCGTGTCACACCCCAGTACCGAAATACGGGAACGAACGTCGGCCAGCTACACCGTATAAGATACGAAGACGTTATACGGCGATGACGGCTGTCAATCCTGCTGGGTATCCTAGCATGCAATCATTCTATGGCCTAAATCCGATCTCATATCCACAGGCAATAACAATGAAATAACTACAAAAGAGATAATCATATAGAAAGCGAATATACTCATATGATAATCAGAAAATCTACAGAACCGGATAATAATATAGATGAGTATACCTTCCCACAGTTCCTAGCATGGTCGAAAACTGAAGCACATTCCCCCAAGTCAAGTCTGGAAGATCCACAAGATCGGTCACATACAATCTGGAAATAATCCAGGGTTGATCAGGCCAACCGTAGCAAGTACCAGAAAGAAAGGCTCAAGGAAGGACGAAGAAAAGCCAGCAAGATAAAATATGACAGGAATAACATATATGAACAGTAAAAGAGGGTAAGGATCGTGCGATACCAACACACGAAAACAATCCACAACTAATGTAACTAAATAAACAACAATCAACACAATCTTCCTAACATCCAATAATACATGCATCGCCAATCGAAACTCATAGTCTGTCATCGGAACAGTAATCCACCCTTATATCAAACAAGAATAAAGGAATGAATTACTATGTCAAGGCAGCATTACGGGCCAGCCAGCTTAGCAAGCAACAAGCCATACAATTTATATAAATAAGAGGCCACTCAAATGTCTACGGCTGCCTAGGTGGAGGTTGGATTACCTCAATAATGCAAGTATAGAAAATCCTCAGATTGTGCCATCCCAGCAGGGCTAGCGGGGCCAAGTATAACTGGTATTGGATAAGCACCGGTTCCTCATAAGACCATCGGGCTATGCATGTCATCACCGGTCCCTCGTAAGGCCACCGTGCTGAGCATGCCATGTATATAATATATAGTACATAAAGTAGCCAGATATTGCCATCCACTAGTACGAAGGGTAACAATATCCGCGGTGGCCAGCCTACAAATCATGACTAATGTCTGTATTAAGGCTAGTATTACATGATCTCGGGATTCCGTTCCCTCCCAATGCTTCTATTCGTTTAAGTTACCTAGATTATCCATACATTTATGGAATCACATGTCGTGGTCACATGATCATCCTCCTAGATGTTGTACGTCAGTACGAGAACGCTAAGTAAGAATCAACCTAGGCACCTATAGTCCCAGTTGTGATCCATCATTAGTGTTATGCAACAAACAAGCAAGCAATTCTGACCACGCTAAGACTATAGGCCAACTACCAGATACCGTGCAGGTAATCATAGATATATTCAAGGGGATAACACCTCAATGTGCCGCTGCCAAGGAGCACCTCAGTGCCATGTAATCAAGGGAATAGCACCTCAAAGTGCCGCTGCCAAGGAGCACCTCAGTACAAAGTAAGGGCCAGTACCTCAAGGGGTAAACTCGACTTATAGCACGGATACAAGTAGTCATATTGGGGACAAGGTCAAATCTGTCAGTCACATGAAATCATATGCCCACCTCGTGGCATGGATATCAGGTCAAGTACATGGTCGGAATCTCGACTAGAATAGCATCTCAAGCACACATGGGAGCCTACAGCTCTAATCATCAAGTCGGTCTATCCACCGAATCAATCAATCAATAGTCCTCACATCCACGATGGAAGAAATATCATGCCAAGAAAGACAATCACCAGATACTAAGCCAATCACTAGAATCAATGTTAGGCCCTCTGGCTCACAAGAATCCTCTGAATTACTGATCACAAGCTGTCAGAAAACAAGTCTCTCAACTACCAAGATATAGCAATCCAACCAGGTTCTGGGTGCTTGGGAAGTCGAATAAAAATCATATAATCATATCTTCGATATCCTTTTCGTTCTGTAAAATATTCGCACAATCATCAAAATCCAGGAATCCATAGAGTCATATCTAATCAAATTAGAACATCATCAAAAGAACACTATCCAAGAATCTACGTGAGTCTATCAATCAATATCTCGATATCATATTCTCCATAATACTCAATCCTCAGATATATCCAAAAATCACAAATCCTGATACATAGGACAACTATCAGTCCTAGCTGGCTAGACTAGGATAACTCCTAGAAAGAATGGTCGGGGGGACAAGAGTCTATTAATTATGCCGCCGGTATTGGCAAGGATTGTATGAACCGCTCTGAACCAGATCCATAACCCTTAAACCAAACAAGGATCAAGGTTGCAGGCCGTCTCCCGAGTGGAACCGCACTCCTTACGCTATCTGACGGACAAGACATGTCAAATAATTAGGTGACTAATCTAGTCATGAGTCTACCTAGCAGGTACTGAGATCAGGTAATACTATACTACAATAGATGTGCATGAGTCTGGTTCAGCAACCAAAGGAACAGTTCTGTCCAAATCTTCGAACCAAATTCCCGACCGAAAATTCTAGAAAATTTTGGCAGAATCTCCTTTGTATTCTGGACGGGCGCACCTAGCGAATTGGGGCTAAATCACTCGGCACAACCCGCCGCAGAATCGCAGGCTGAGAACACTAAGTCTCAGCTTCCAGCAACGCTACAATGCGTACTGGAAACCAAACTATAGCCGAGAATACTAAGTCTCGGCCTCCAGCAGCACTACGATGCGTACTGGGCGCCAAGCCAACACATGCAATAAGAATTGCCATGCAGGGCGCATCACAGACCCACAATCATAATCCAAGCCACAAGCAGAGTCACAGACATAATTAGCCAAAGCTGCTATCCGATCGCGAGTCGGATATGGGGCATATGGGGACAATCCTTACCTCTGCAGATGCTGAGTCCGATGACACCGTCGGTGACGATGCCTTCTTCTGCCTCTTCGACGCAGGAGATCCAGCCTCTGTATCTGCACGTCTTTTCGATTGATCGATCGATGGTCCTGCCTGACCCCCTGTGGACACGGCAGGGGCACCTCGATAACCCGCCTCTGGCAGACGGTACGATCGAGCATTTGCCAACATGTTCCCGGCCACAGCTAACTGGGTGCCTGCGATAAGACTGGTCTCCCTATCAAATCCGGAAGGCGCGGCAACCATAACACAGTAAAATTTGGCGGCCGAGTAAAGAATGGGCGGTCGCAGATTCTGGACGGGCAGCGTAAAGCGAGCTCCGGTACATCCGACATTATAGTAATGCCAAGCTCGTGCACCATCCAACAAACTTCCAGCATACCCCAGGGTGATACTTGGATTATCCAACATCAGCTTAGCATAATCGAATTGCCGTGCAAAGCGGCTCGGTAAATACGGTTCCAGATAGCACTGATTCCTGTTTCGGTACACCAGATGGAATGGCCGAATACTTTACAACCAGCGGAATCCCCATGGAGGCAGAGTGGTGGCGTCTTCACCCGAATCTCTTAAGTCTTTGTTGGCCTCAAAACCCAAGAAGATTGGACCAACTTTGGTGATCTCCCATCCCTGAAGATGGTATAAAACTTTCCTACAAATAGGGACGCCAGTGTGCGACCAGCTCCTCTGGTGGAAACGGCGGAGGAATGCATCTCCGACCCTGTAGTCTTCTTCCGAACCCGGACTCATCACATTGGGATGGTGTAAAATTAACCACCCCATCAAATAATGAAACGGCAGTTCGGCGCACGGGAAGTTATTATTTCTACCTCGATCATGAACCACATTTCTCGCAAACTCTCGTAAACCTCGCAGCAGGTTACACACCATTGCGGAGAGTAGAGCCAGGCGCCGGCCAAAGACCAACTTCACAGCTGGCAGAATTAAGTTCTGGGTCACCCTCTCTACAGAGCCGGATCCGCCCGAGAAGACATAATCCCGAAGCCAAACCATAAGATACGCGACTAATACTGCTTTCGACGACATCCGATGAGTAAGGTGCCAGAAACAGCTGTAGGAGCGTTCATCCGACTGCTGGTCCTCGTTCTCCCGGGGATTCTTCTCACCTAACCTGCTCATTTCAGAGAGCACCTCGCTACGAGAGAGCGCTGGCGGAGTGGAAAACTGTGAGGGATCCTCCTTGTCTTGCTTAAAGACGTAATCTCTCCAAGCGGTCACATGAGGCTGCTGTAGGCCTCAAAAATGAAGTCACACTGAGTTGATCAGAACAAGTCACGTAGAGTGATCCAAGAAGCAGCACAAAAGATACGCTAAGTTCTGCCTGGCCATTTCTTTTAGAAGTCACGTAAAGACAACTCAGCCATATGTCAGAATCATAATGACTGACAACACAACAGTCGAGAAACGTCTCCTCATATGCCACGTATGCACAGAACTCGAGTGATCACAGCCGTTTTTTGCAATCTTCCTTCGCAAGACTCACTCTTCACCAAGTTGGCGTGACTTTGGGTCTTATCTTTATTTAATGCGACTGACAATATAATCAATGTCAGAGATTTTGTGTCAGACGAAGCGTGCCAAATCAAGACAGCTGGCGGTTTGCGTAGATTCTGAACCTTCTCCTTACGTGACTTTTGAGTTATTCTTCTCAAAGCCTGCGTGAATTCTGAAGTATTCTTCTTCAAAGCTTGCGTGGATTTCGCCTTCAACGAGTCTGCGTCAACGAATCTGCGTGGATTTTTTGCCTTCAGCAAGTCAGCGTGGATTTTATTTCAACTGGAGTACGTGGCAGCCATGCCACCGATCTCTCTCTCGCGTGCCCAGTAACTTGCACACGACCCATGCACTGATGCCATGTGTCCAACAGTTACGGGCCACGTCTAGTAACTACTCACTAACCCTGCGTGTATTTAGAGTTTGCGTGACTTTTCAAGTGCACCAGTGGTGAGGTAGTTATCTTTTCAGTTACTGTTTTGACTCTATAAATAGAGTTCTTTTTCTCATTCATTGTACAGATACATTGATATCTACTGTCAAAATTTTGAGAGCTTTTCTTCTTCGCATAGTCCAAGGGATAAAGCGATCGTCTTCTAGATCGGATTCCTACAGTTGTAATTTCCCAGAAACACAACAAATAAAGAGAATTTCTTTATAGAAAACAAATTGGCGACTCTGCTGGGGAAAACCATCTCCTCTTCTGAGATGGTAACAACTCAATGCGATACTTCGTCAATCGGCTCGACGAAGAAGGTGATGACGATCAAATTCGATCAACTCACCTATGAAGAAATGCAGCGGGCTAAGGGTGGCAAGCCCACTCCAGCCTCCATCATCACTGCCAAGTCGAAGGGACACTCTGTCTACGTCCCTAAGAATCAGTTGGCAGTCAATGGTAAAATCTCTGCCACAGTGTCTACTCCTAACACTGGCAAGAACTCCACTGCAAGCATGCACACTCTTGTGCGCTCGAAGATGACAGTAACTAAAAGTCACGCTGACAGTACTGGCTCCTTAGCCGAATCTGTTCCAGCGTATAAATTCAATTCTAAAAGTCACGCTGACAGTACTGGCTCCTTAGCCGAATCTGTTCCAACGTGCAAATTCAACTCTAAAAGTCACGCTGATAGTACTGGCTCCTTAGCCAAATCTATTCCAGTGTGCAAACCCACATTCAAAAGTCACACTGACAGTACTGGCTCCTTAGTCGAATCTGTTCCAGCGTGTAATTCTAAAATCAAAAATCACGCTAACAGCTCTGGTTCTTTAACCAAGTCTGTTTCAGCATGTATTTCATCAGAGAAGAATAGCTCCCTAGTTATCTCTTCTTCTTCACCGAGTTCTACTAGAACTGGGGGTGGTCTTCCACACAAGGTCCCTTCGAAAAGGAATAACTCTTTAGTTGTTTCTTCTGCTCCTGTAATTTTTACTTCAGGAACAGCTTTGACTGATACTTTTGTTAGTCAAAGGAAAGGAGATGGTCTTTTGACTACTCTTCCTTCTGGACATTCTATGTCTCAAAATCTGAATGAGTCTAAGAAGAAACATTCCTTAATGTCTTCTTCTTTGATTTCTTCAAATTGGGCACAGAATCTGTCCATTAAAGAGGGTCTGTTACCAACTCCTAATCAAGGGAGTGGTTCAACTCTTCCTTCTCTGCAAATATCCAGATCAATGGAAGGAAAACTCCATGTTTCCAAAATTAATGTGTTACCTTCCACTGATTTAAGAACAAAACTCAGCACTTCTGGTGTTAAGAAACCATACCAATTGGATATGAAGATAAAAGATCCAGATGCAGAGTATGCAAAAAATTATGTGGCTCACATTAATCACTCTTTGTATAATCAAGAGCCATCAAGACCCAAGAACAGGAAGTATACTCCTCAATCTTCACAAACAGATTTACGGGAATATCTTCAACAGAAGAGAAGGAGTAATTCTATATCAAAGGAACATGCTGAATGTGACTTCTATCCAAGAGTCATAATTCAGTGCAGATGTGAATCAACAGTTCAAGACCATGCTGATCATGAATGTGACTTCCAGCCAAGAGTCACAATGCAATGCAGATGTCAAAATAAATGACAGTCTGTCTTTAATAGGATTCAGTATGAACCTATGCCTGATGAAGATGAGCCTTTGTTTGCCTCTGTCAACATGACTTCTCGGGACACCGGGGGTAGAGTTGATAGTCCAGATAGAGTATATAGAAACACCAGAGCAAGAGTCCTGGCTTCTAGTCAAAGAAATTTGATCCCTGAAATTGATTCTGAATTTCTTGGAGAATCTAACTTCCCACCTCTTTCTACTGGGGGTAATTCTCCTATAGTTGACTTTGATACACGAAGCAATGATTCAGAGCATACAACATCTACTAGTTCATCAATAATCCCTCATACAGTCACGACTTACATGGTTGATGGGAATACTGATGAACCTTCTTCTTCCTTGACTCCTCAAGATCAAAGAATTGCTTCTTTGGAACAGCAAATGAACTCTATGACTGACACAATGAAGTCGATGTATGAACTCATGACAGCTCAGTTGCAAAATCGATAGACTGTATCAGATGCCATACCAGTTGATACTGATATAAGTCCAGTACAAGTTCCTCCAGCAGTACAATCCAATACTCCTGGACCAGCTCAACCAAATCCTAGTCTCTCTGGAGCTGGGGGTAGTGCTTATAATGCTGTTCCTTCTTCCAACTATTCTCTACAAGCCACAACTCCACAATCTTCGGGAGTTGTCTCTGAAGAATTGAAGAATCTCAAAACTCAATTCGAGGCATTCAAACAGAAGGATGGTTTACAAAGGTTAGGCATCAAGCAGCCTTATCCGATAGAATGGAAGCAAGTATCATATCCTCCTAAATACAAGCCTCCTACTATCTCATTCTATGATGGAACCACTTCTCCAAGTCAGTTTATCAATCACTTTGAAGTGATGACTGATCAACTGCAACCAAGTGATGCCCTCCTTACTCGGGTATTTATTGGATGTCTCAAGGGAACGGCTTATGAATGGTATAGAAGTCTCCCAGATGGGAGTATTACCTCATTTGTTGGTTTCAAACAGATGTTTCTTGAAAGGTTCTATGAAGGGCTTAATGACATGACTATGTCTGCTCTTATTAGAATCAAGCAGAAAAATAATGAATCTACAGAGGAATACATTGAACGGTTCGAAGAGAAGCTCTGAAAATGCCTCTTGGAACTTCTGATGCTGTCACCATTGACACATGCAAATCAAACTTGTTGCCAATCATCAGTATGTGGACAGGGTCTACTCAATTTCAAGATTGGCCTTCCTTCATAGTCAGTGCCAAAGCTGCAGAAATCAGTGCTGAAACCTTCAAAGGTTTAGGAGTGCAGATGACTCCTAAAGAAACAGGACAAGGTGCTAACAATAAAAATAATGCTCGTAAAGGAAAAGAAACTCTTGAAGTTAATCTTCAGAGCAAAGATGCATCAAATGTTCAAACTCCTGCCTCGACAACTCAACAATCAAGAACACCTCGCCCCAGAGAAGAATATTCTTTTGATGACGACGATGTCCTTGGTATCTTTGAATGTCTGCTGAAAGGTAATAAAATACAATTACCAGAGATCAAGAAACCTGATGAAGCTGGTAAGACAGATCATCCTAAATACTGCCCCTATCACAGAATGCTGGGTCATACAATTCGTACATGTTATGTATTGAAAGGAAAAATCCAAGAAATGATTAAATCTGGAGCTATCTCTCTTACTCCAAAAGAGAAGACCGTCACCTCCAACGTCATCTCTATACAATTTGGAGATTTACCTCCTCAACTCCTTGAAAGTGGGATTATTCCCATTCCCAAGGCAACTCTTGACATAGTGAATATTCCTCCTCCACAGTCCGAAGGATTAGTGCCAATCACTTTGGAAACAGGGGAAATCATGTGGATCCATCCTGATCTAGTCGCAGATTTTGAATCGCCTTCTCCTCAAAAGATTTCTTCTCAAAAATCCAAGAAGGCTGGAAAGATCAAGTCATGTCATATGACTTCTCTTGGGTCTACCTCTGACACAGAGCCAAAAGACAAAGAAGAAACACTTGTTAGTGCTACTCGAATGGGGAAACCTTACCTAAAGGATTATTCTAAAAATCCTGAAGACCCTACTGATATCCTTTCAGATGCTAAAGATGCTCCTAATGTTCCTCCTGAAGAAGAATCATCTACTGAACCTGTTCCTCCCAAGCCTACGGCTCTGGAGAAAGGCAAACAACAGGCTCGGTTTGATAAGTCAATCAAGAAGTCTTCTCCTCTTGGACTTCAGAAGCCTTACAACTTCGGTCTCAAGAATGCAGGAGCAACTTATCAATGAGCTATGAGCACTATATTCCATGAACATTTGCGGAAAACAGTCGAATGCTATGTTGATGATATTGCAGTCAAAAGTCGACAAAAGGAGGATCGTATCCAAGATTTGAAGACTATATTTGATCTAATGCGTAAGCATCAATTAAAGATGAACCCTACTAAGTCCTTCTTAGGCGTCTCTAGTGGTAAATTTCTCGGCTTCGTCATTACCTCTAAAGGTATACACGTGGATCCTGAGAAGATCAAAGCCATCCAAGAGATGCGTCCTCCACGCACCTTAAAAGAGCTACAAGGATTTCAAGGAAGAATCGCTTATATCAGGAGATTCATTTCTAATTTATCAGGACGCTGCAGACCATTCAACAAACTTATGAAGAAAGGTGTCTCTTTTGTCTGGAATGATGAATATCAGAAAGCATTCGATGATATAAAATAATATCTGATGAGCCCTCCAGTATTGGTACCTCCCGTCTCAGGAATACCGTTCCTTCTCTATACTCGAGCAATGAGTCATTCATTGGGTGCATTACTCGCTCAAAAGAATCAAAATGGCCATGAACAAGCCATTTATTATCTCAGCCGTACTATGACCGGAGCTGAACCTCGATATTCACCGGTTGAAAAAGAATGTCTAGCCTTGATGTTTGCTGTCCAAAAGACACGTCATTATATCATTGGCCAGCCTATTCATGTCATCTCCAAGATCAATCCTATACGGATCATGATGAAGAAACCTAGTATTTTGAATTCTCGATTGGCTAACTGGGGAATCCTACTTGCTCAGTATGACATGCACTATATTCCTCAGAAATCAGTCAAAGGACAAGCTTTAGCTGATTTTCTGGCTGCTCACTCAATTCCAGAAAATTCAAAACTCTATGATAAAATCCCAGATGAAGTCCTAGATTCAAATCAAATTGCTGAAGAAGATCCTACTTGGCGTCTATTCTTTGATGGAGCATCAAGAATTGGTCCCAATGGCGATATTGTCGCTGGAGTTGGAATTGTTCTTGTATCGCCAGAAGGTCTTGCTATCCAAAGAGCTTATTCTCTCGATCAGCCGTGTTCAAACAATGTAGCTGAGTAAAACGCATTGCTTATTGGTCTTCAACTCGCTAAACATCTGAATATTCAACATTTGGAGGCGTATGGAGACTCTAAACTTATTGTCAATCAGATCAGGGGTACTTATGAAGTTCGCCATCAAGATCTGGTTCCTTATCATAGAGCGGCCATATCTATGGCCTCATCATTTAAGGAATTCTTCATTGAACATGTTAGACGAGCATGTGACACAGAAGCTGATGCCCTTGCTAATCTTGCAGCGGTGCTGGCTATCCCAATCAGACGGCAACAAATGATTGTTGTTCGTAATCGAGAATTATTTCATCTTGAAAATAACCTGACTCTAGGACTTCCAGTTGACATTGAAGAATCAATATCTCATGACGTCAACACAACAAGAGGATTTGGATTCAGTCGTAAATCGATGTCATCTTCATCCGATTCCAGCATGGAATTCATCTTCAGTAACTCGACTGAGAATCAGAATACGGATAAAGATTGGAGACTTCCTTTCTTAGATCTCGTATTATATGATATTCTTCCGGATGATCCGAGTGAGGCAGCATCTATCAGACGACGATCACTCAGATTCTATTACAATCATACAACAAAGACCTTATATCGTCGAGCTTATGATGGTTTACTCCTTCGGTGCATTGCCGGTGATGAAGCCCAACAAGTTATTCGTAAAGCACATGATGGAATTTGTGGAGCGCATCAACCTGGGCCAAAACTTCAAGACCGTATTCGACGGATGGGTTATTATTGGCCAACTATGGTATCTGATGCCATCGAATATGCAAGGAAATGCAAAGCTTGCCAAATCTATGCGGATTTTATACATCAACCTTCGGAATTTCTACATTCGACGGCAGCATCATGGCCCTTCGAAGCTTGGGGCATGGACATTGTCGGCCCGATCAATCTACCGTCATCTAAAGGTCATCGGTTCATTCTTGCAATAACCGATTACTTCTCCAAATGGGCTGAAGCCATTCCTTTATCTGAAGTTAAGACGTCCAATGTCATCAGCTTTATTAAGCACCACGTCATCTACAGATTTGGTGTTCCTCGACGTATTGTTCATGATAACGGACCACAGTTCGTCAGCCAAAAATTTACTCGATTCTGTGACGATCACCGGATCAATAATGTGGCTTCTACCGCATATAATCCAGCAGCTAACGGATTGGCAGAAGCTTTCAACAAAACTATCATCAAACTCCTAAAGAAGTTTGTCTCCACTAACAAACGTAATTGGAGTGACAAGCTCGGGGAATGCTTGTGGGCTTATCGCACTACAGTCCGTAATGCTACTAAGTGTACACCTTTCTCTCTGGTGTACGGATCTGAGGCTGTTCTCCCATTAGAGATTCAAATTCCTTCTTTAAGGATAGCAATCGCTAATGAACTTACCTCAGAAAATAATGATCGTCTTCGACTTCAAAAATTGGAGGCTCTGGATGAAAAGCGGTTATCTACTCAACAGAATATTGAATTCTATCAAGCTAGAATTTCAAGGGCTTTTAACAAGAAAGTCAGAATTCGAACATTTCAGAAAGGAGAACTTGTGCTTACTGTCAAACGCCCGATGACTATGACACACATGAGTAAGGACAAGTTTGATGCAAAATGGGAAGGTCCATTCATTGTCAATAAGATCTTTTCTATTGGGGCTTATCAACTCACTACTCTAGATGGTAAAGCCACTATGATGCCCATCAACGGCAAATTCTTGAAGAAGTACTACGTTTAATATTTCTATCAAGATTGTCCTCCCATCATTCTCCAGCTGTTTTATTGTTCTTTCCGAAAAATCATTCTGATATCTATTATCCCCAGTGGAGATAGGTATTCTACTTTGTATCGTTTTCTCAACAAATTTGATATCCAGAAAATCATGTCCATATTACCTCTGAATTTTCTATCTCAATATCATATTTATGAAAATGATATTTAGTCTTTCTGATTTCTGAGTCAAAAGATCAATGAATAAAGGCAAAAATATAAAGTGGGAAGGATATATCGTAAACAAAGTTTCCTTAAACGGAGTTTATTTGAGACAAATTCCTCAAGAAAAAGAGTACATCATCATGGAAGATCACTGTAATCCCTTTCATATTTGGGACGAGGACCACATACATAATCAGCAAAAGAATTGAGTACATCTTTTCCTGACCGCACCAAGAATTGACAGGCAGCCAGCCTCATTGCTTCTTCTTCTTCGGTTTCTCCTGGTTCGACCAGGAAGTCCAGGATATCTTTCGGCGGCTTGGGAGTAGACGAGCTTTCGCCCATTTCCTTCTTCTGCGGAGGTGGATGTTCTTTAACACCTTCAGTAGCTTCTGGGGCGACTTCAGCCTTCTTTATATTTTCTTCAGAAGACATTGTGGATAAAATGCGATCCTTCTATTCAAATATATGCTCTATTTATAGGCATATGATTACAAGGATCGAAGGGACGTATTCTTTCCCGATATTCAGTTCATCCATTCATTTCCCACATTCATCCGACGTTTCACATGTTCATTAATACTTGACGGTTCGTCCGTTCATTTATTACATTCACTCGACAGTCAATCTGTTCTTCATTTCCTAACGGTTCGTCCGTTCATAATCTTCTATCAGTTCATTAAGTGGGGATTCGTTATTGATCACGTTTTCATAACCTCTGAATTAATTCCGAATCTACTTACTCATTTGTCATGTTTTGACCTCTGCATAGAAATCAATCTATTTTCTTTCGAGTTCCTATATATTATCATGTCCATAATACCTCTGATAATATCATATACTCTAAAAACAGAAAAGATGATTTTATTATCTATCATGTCCACAATTCATCCACAAATACGAATCATTGAACAAAGAAGAATTGTCATTTCCATTCCCATTTCACCACAAAAAGTCTATTACATTTTCTTAGACTTTCTTACAAATCATAATGGAAATCTATTACAAATCTTGGATTTTCATTCTACACCACAACGATAAATAGAGATCTATCTTCTTCTTTGGATCTTCTCCGTCGAACCTTCTCCGTCAGGTTCGTTGTTGGTGGCAATTCCTGACTGTCTGGGTCTCAGTCACGACCAGATCAGCAGGAATCAAACTTTGGTCTTCTCTCTCAGACGAGAGGAGAACCACAGAGTATGGCAGCCCGACGGCGTGTTGCTGCCAATACAGCTCGTGGAGGAACGGCGGCACCTCAAGCAGGTAGGAATGTATCCAGCATTGGGATACGATTCCTAGTTCTGCCGTCAAAGGAACTCTACTACCCGATTTCTCGGTAGTAGAGTTGACTCCACCATCCAACTCTCGTGTATAAAGGCTCTTCCTACCATCTAAGGAAGACCCTTCTATCTCACGAAGAGTTCTGAGTTGTTTGATCTACGCGTCAAAAGCGTATGAGCTCCCTGATGTAGATGTCAGCAGGATATTCTCCACAGCATCCACATCCCCAATGCCAGTTCTGAAGAAAATTTTCAGCCAAAATTCTGCAAGAAACAGTAAGGAAAAATCAGCCGACAGAAATTGGCCAAGCAAAGACAGATGCATTCTGTTCATTTCAGGAAGATGAATTTGTCTTTAGCAAACAAAAAAAATTCGATGCGTGTATATTGAACTTACCGCTGAGTTTGCTGCTAAGGATTGACAAACCCATGTCTGACAGCGTGCACAGAAGTCGAACATCAGACAACATGGCTTTCCTATTTTCTTCTCACAGAAAATTCATTCTCAGAAGAGAGGAAGAAGAATGGGAAGATGAGTTTGTGTGGAGTTCATCCATCTATTTAAAGGGTTAAGTGCAAGTCTATTCTTGGAAAAGATCCGCATAAATAGCGCTCGTAAATTATGGAATGAGTGTCACGTGTACTTCGGGAGACATTGCAACATTAGAAACAGTCAAAGTGTGCTAATTAATATTCTTCATTAAAAGGCACGCAGATCAAACACAAAAGTTGTACTTCATTCTTTAAACAGGCACTGATGGCCTTACAAAAAGACAAAACAGAGAAGTGCAACAAAAGCGTAGAAAGTTACGCTCTATTTTCCAGAGCGGCTAAGTTTGATGCCTAACTCCTCTACGCTCTTAACTCCCAGGCGATACAACTGAGTCTCGAGCATTTCACGCTTCTCCATAAGGCTCCGTCCATCAGAAGAAGATGAGCCATCCAATCCAAAGTAGCTCAAAAGATTCTTGGCTAACTGCGTGGAGTCGTCCTTGAGCTCGATGATAACAGGTTCGGGATCTTTGCCCCCAAAAGTGGGGTCACCATGGGAACAAAAGCCCAACTTGCGTGCTTCCTCTTCAGCTGCTTCCTTTGGGATCATATTTTCGAGAGATGAATGTCAAAACTGAGAATCTCTTCCTGTTTATATAACAGATTTTGTTGACAGTTCATATTCCACCATAAATTGGACGCAATCAGTCTCGGAGAACGAAGAGTCATTATGACATTTAATAAGTTCATTTGGATGTTTTCAAAGAACTTCGAAGTCTTTTCGACTTCCGAAAAATTTTGGAGTCATCTCAGCGTGACTGATTTCATTTCATCATCTCTATTTCAAAGTATTTCGAAAATATTTTATCATTTTTCGAAAACTTTGAAGGGGGTTTTGTAGGCCTCAAAAATGAAGTCACGCTGAGTTGATCAGAACAAGTCACGCAGAGTGATCCAAGAAGCAGCACAAAAGATACGCTAAGTTCTGCCTGGCCATTTCCTTTAGAAGTCACGCAGAGACAGCTCAGCCATACGTCAGAATCATAATGACTGACAATACAACAGTCGAGAAACGTCTCCTCATATGCCACGTATGTACAGAACTCGAGAGATCACAGCCGTCTTTTGCAATCTTCCTTAGCAAGACTCACTCTTCACCAAGTTGGCGTGACTTTGGGTCTTATCTTCATTTAATGCGACTGACAATATAATCAATGTCAAAGATTTTGTGTCAGACGAAGCGTGCCAAATCAAGACAGCTGGCAGTTTGCGTGGATTCTGAACCTTCTCCTTACGTGACTTTTGAGTTATTCTTCTCAAAGCCTGCGTGAATTCTGAAGTATTCTTCTTCAAAGCTTGCGTGGATTTCGCCTTCAACGAGTCTGCGTCAACGAATCTGTGTGGATTTTTTGCCTTCAGCAAGTCAGCGTGGATTTTATTTCAACTGGAGTACGTGGCAGCCATGCCACCGATCTCTCTCTCGCGTGCCCAGTAACTTGCACACGACCCATGCACTGATGCCATGTGTCCAACAGTTATGGGCCACGTCTAGTAACTACTCACTAACCCTGCGTGTATTTAGAGTCTGCGTGACTTTTCAAGTGCACCAGTGGTGAGGTAGTTATCTTTTCAGTTACTGTTTTGACTCTATAAATAGAGTTCTTTTTCTCATTCATTGTACAGATACATTGATATCTACTGTCAAAATTTTGAGAGCTTTTCTTCTTCACATAGTCCAAGGGATAAAGCGATCGTCTTCTAGATCAGATTCCTACAGTTGTAATTTTCCCAGAAACACAACAAATAAAGAGAATTTCTTTATGGAAAATAGCTGCGACCCGCTCTTATCCCTCTTCTCCATATAGTAATGATGACTCGCCACTTCCTTAAAGATGGCCATCATCTCCTCAGCTTTTTCCCCCAGGACTTGGAACTCCTCGTTGGTTGGAAAGTACTCCTCATAGGGTTATGATCCCCAAGGGAGTTTTGATACCTCGTACATCTCATGAAGTACGAGCCCTAGCTCCCCCATCGGAGTAAAAAAGGTCCCGGTATGGGTATCAAACATCTCCAGGAGCGCGAGGAACATATGCCTGTTAATGTCAACACCTGCCTGAGTAGCACGGATCGCGGCAGTCAGCCCAATCTCTCGGAGCTCAGTCTGAAACTGCGGCAAGTTCCAGAGTGTCAGTTTATCCCATTTGGAAACGTAATGACACCAACCCTCTACCCAAAATTCTCCTTTTTGGTATGATCGCTCCATCAACAGCATGCAATTTGCAAAAGTCGAGGCACTAAAAGCAAATGTATCGATGGGAACATCACTGTAAATGCTCCCAGGATGTTGAGTCCGCCAGGTGAAGGAGGGCCCAGACTGTACGGCGACCAGAGTATTCCTTTGATCGGAGGTAGAATCGATTTTGATGACGCCTGCCACCGCTCCCCCCTGAGATGGGGTAAGATCCCAAGACATCCTCCTCTTGGAAGCAAGACGACAGAAAGCTGTTAAAGGCCATTGACGTTCGAGTTGCTTAACAGTCATGTGCACTCCCCTTGCTGTAAAGAACCAGTCTTCCTTGACCTTCAACACCTTCGCTTCAGTAGAGGTAAGGCGGTCCCCAAACAGGAACTCAGGCTTCAAGAAGGTCACTTTATCAGATGTGGCAGATTTCAAAACACCACGCTCCATCATCCGTTTGAGGAACCCATACGGTTGTTCCCGAATTTGAGTCATTCTTTCGGGATGCTGATCCAGCATAATAGCAGCTTGAGCAGGGTTTATCACTTCCTCATCATAATCTACTCCCATCTGGCAGAGGGCAGCGTCCAGAAGTACTTCATTCAAAAGTGGGACAGTCATCGATACTGGCAAAGATTCAAGGATGTTAGAAACAATAAAAGAATCTGAGCCTCTTTCTCATCAAAAGCACAAAGTGTATCTGAAAAAAGGAGCTTCGGCGCATCATCAGGGTGTAAACCCATGCGCATCAGCAGTGAAACCTCAGCGCATCATCAGGGTCTAAACCCATGCGCATCAGCATTAGAGCTTCAGCGCATCATCAGGGTGTAAATTCATGCGCGTCAGTAGTGGACCCTCGGCGCATCATCAGGGTCTAAACCCATGCGCGTCAGCAGTGGAGCCTCAGTGCATCATCAGGGTCTAAACCCATGCGCGTCAGCAGTGGAGCCTCGGCGCATCTTCAGGGTTTAAACCCATACACATCGGCGGCAAAAACCTCAACACATCATCAAGACTCAAGGTCCATGTGCGTTGGTGTATGTGAAGATGATGAAACTCACCAACCACCGCCGACCAAACGTCGACAGGCGGACGGGGAACATCAGCTGCGGCAGCCTCTACAGGCGCTTTTTCTTTGCCTCTTCCCTTGCCAGCACCGCCGCGAGGAGTCTTGGGAGCCATTCTTTGAGAGAAGAAAGTTAGGGTTTTTGTGAAGAAGAACTTTAAAAGGCAAAAGCAAAGAGAGGAAGAACTCTCTCTCTCTCCATCTCACGCCTATTTATAGGCTTGGTCGCACGTGATGAAGTGTGACCTCAGCCGTCTCCTCGGGTTCTGTAAGGAGATAACCGCAAATAAATCCAAAAAGATCATCATTAATCTTTTTCGGTTATTGAGGCGTTATCATTTGCTTTAACTGAAGTGGAGCATGCGCCTTGTCACTGATGCGCGGAGCATCTATGCGCCCAAACAAGTTATGCGTCCCAATCGCCATGCTTCTTATTCAAAGTATTCCAAAACTTGTCCAAAAGTTTTGAAAACTTTGAAGGGGGTCTTGTAGAAGCATGAAATTTTACGATCAGAAATCCTATGCGCCAGACACTACATGCGCCAGGGAGCTCGGACAAAAGTACTTCACAGCAAAAACAGCAAATATAGACATTGAAAGAGGACTTTTTATTACATATAAAAGTCTATTACATGTCTAGAAAAGGTTGTACAAAGGAGAACTTCTACAAAAAGAAAAGTCCCTAAGTCTACAGCCAGGCGCAGCGATCGTCATACGCTCTTGAACAAGCGCAGCAGCCACCATGCGCTCTCAGTCAGGCGCATCCCAGCATGCGCCCTCAGTCAGGCGCATCCCACCATGCGCCCTCAGCAGGGTGCATCCTTTTCAGTAGCTCAGTTATGTGCATCCTCAGTTATGTGCATCCCTTCAGCAGCCCAGTTATGTGCCATTCTTCCAGCCAGGCTCACCGCCGTCGAAATGCTTCGACTAATGAAGCATTTATTGGGCAGAACGAGGGTGGAAATCAACTCTCTAACTGGAGGAAGTGCTCCCCAAACCGAGAAAGAGAAGAGCACCGCAAGCCAACCTGTGGCCAGGGGAGGCTTCGAAAGAGCCTCCAAAGACCAAAAAAGACCGCAATCGAAATCGCGGCTAAAGGAGCAGCTTTCAACACAACCAGAGTGGGCAATACCCACTTTTAAGGAAAAAAGATCCCCCAAAGCCGCAGCACCGCCATTCCGATCTGCGGCTCTTTCGGAATAACGGAGACGAGGCTCGAGCATCCCGGTCTTTGGGTGCAACAGGCACCTTCCGCCTGCCTCGGAAGCCCTCGACTCCGACTTTTGGATGCAACAGTCACCTTCAAGTGCATCAATGAAGACATTGCGTCGCATCTTCTCCCTCGGAAGCATCTCATCAACAGAATGCATCTGAGTAAACAAGTTCATGTCGGAAGAACGTGAGAGAACGAGAAGCAAACTCTCTCCATGCCACTATTTATAGGCTGGGCAAATCAAACCCATGTGCCAAGTGGATGGCTCTCCGAATTCCGTGCAATGAATTTGCATTAAATGGATGAACCGGACACTTCGAATTCAGCCAAGTCAAAACGGCTATTTAAAGCACTCGAAGATCGTAACAGTCGCACCATTAAAGACGTGTCACGAAGCGGATGCGTCGGCCAGACCGTGCATCATACAGACGCGCCCTTCAACATCAAGCGCATTACACAGACGCGCCCTTCAACATCAAGCGCATCACACAGATGCGCCCTTCAGCACCAAGCGCATCACAGGGGATGTGCCTCCATGCGTCCCCATACGCCTAGTGGAACGTCGATCGATGCGCCCACTCAGCTGTCCATCAAATTTTGAAAACATTAAATGCTGAACTGACAGAGTTGGCAGCACGCCTCCCGAAGTCGACAGTTTTTTCAGAAGGCGAAGCCTCGCCAACGTCAGCATCATTATTACTTTCCTCCGACGGCTACTGCCACGTGGCCACCCAATCATCTCGCATGCGCCTCCGCAGCCATGTACCCAAATCTGCATGCGCCTCAAAAGCCATGCGCCCTAGACTTCTCTCTGATCCCAAAAGACAAGAGTAAAGTCATTACTGAAGCCTCGCATGCGCCTCAAAAGCCATGCGCCCTGAATGGTTCGTGACTCCTAAAGGTTACGAGCCGAAGTCTCCACATGCGCCTAATCCCAGGCACATCCTACCAGATTATATTGTATCATCCATATTTACTGAGCAGGTTGTATCATCCATTTTTGGATATTAGGACTGATTATATTGAAAACTACTTACAGGAATAACTGGGAAGCACTAAAGACTGGCATTGATCAAATGAACAGGATGGAGAGTTTAGTGAACTAAACTTAGAATGTTAATTAGTTAGATGCTCTGCTTGGAATTAACCAAGTACTACCAATAATCTTTTCCTAATAGCTGTTGGTGTCTTTGGTTAGGCAATATCATTAGAAGCTTGAACTAAATTCCTGCCTGTTTTGGGAGTCTAATGAGTATGGAAATCAGTTAGAGAATGATTAACAGGTTAGGATACAGGGTAGGACTGATAACCAGTTTACTAAAAACTGGCTTATTCATTCCTACTACTAGAGATATTAAATAAGCTCTATTTCCTTTAAAGAAATATTGTAGTTAGTGAGAACCATAGTACCGTTGGATGTTGGCAAAGATAGAAGACCTTAGCACATGAGGTTGAGTGTTATTAAAGATTGAAGATTGTTGTTTCACATTTTAGGTTGTATATAGAAATTACTCTGGATATACACATATAGAGATTAATAGGATTTAATAGATTTAGTATAACTAAGGATTTTGTTGAATAACTATTCTAGATTAGAAATATCAACTTTACATTGTTGACTTATCAACTGTAATTATAAACAGGGAGACTCCCAGCTCTACCACCTTTTCTAGATCATCCGGAGCCAGGCAAGTATACTCCTCGGATTTGTTCATTTCTCATGTCTTTCATATCCCTTCTTGTATCTTCTTGATGACACGATATATCACGGTATTGTCTGGTTTCATGTTCCATGTATTATTTGCGTCTGGGAGGGAAAATACTATAGATATATGATCAAACCCTGTTACTACTCTTGTGAATAGCTTGGGTCCCGTACCGTGCACGCGGGGCCAAAGCCGTACCATTTCAGGTTCAATGTATCTACCCAAGCCGATCACAATCTAGATGTATTTCATTATTGCACATGTCAGGATTCAGGTTATATTTCAGGATTTTATGGTTGTATTTCATGTTCAGGTTGTATTTCATGCTCAGGACTCTTACCATGTTCCCTGTTTTACTTTCAGTATTTCCTGTTCAATTCATGTCTTGTTCTCATTTCCTGTACTTTACATATATTTTTGTTCCTTGATTCATACCATGATGTACATATTCATTTTCTTGGATATACTAGCTCCGCTCCTGACTGGATAAGTTGCAGGTGAGTTGGAGGCCTTATATGACACATACTATGGCGAGGAGCCTATTGATGCTGGAGAGCTAGCTGGTACTGCTCTTAACTTAGAGGCTGCAGAAGCCTAGAGCTTCCCTTAGTTTTCCCTATTATTTCCATGTATTGAGACTAGTAGATTTTCTGTCATTTCTAGAATGTAATAGAATTCTGACTTATACTTATTTTTTGGGATACATTTATAGATGCTGTGTTTTCATACTTGTCTTGATATCTGGTTAGTTTTCCTAGATTGGTATAGCTTACTTTGTTGTGTCTAACGACAAAGACTGGGCGTGTCCGACTCGTGTCCGATTATTCGGAAGCGGGTGGTGACATGTTTTTAGTGGTGGCCCATGCAGGTCAATCCTAATGGTACCTAGGTCTTACCGTACTATTGGGGGACTTGATTACACTAGGGAAACTTGAACACAACATAGGAAAAATTGGGAAATAAGGGTATATCAGGTTTATCAGGTTTTCAGGTGCATTGATATTATAAAAACATTGTTTATTAGGTTTTTAGGGTTTGTCAATCAACGAAGTTTTCTTTCTATTACAGGATGGTCACTACGAGGAAGACCGCGGATCAGCCCGGAGTCGCAGGCAGTTCAGATCAGCAGGCTGCACCAGACGTTCTAGCAGATCAGCTTCCAGTCGTGCCTCCTATCTTTCCACCGCTGCCTTCGACGATGATGTTTGACGGCGCTCAGGTGATGGCGATGTTTCAGCAATTTATGGAGGCCCAGAATCACCAGGCTGCGCAGTTCCGAGAGGCCCAGAGTTACCAGGCCGTGCAGTTCAGGGTGACCGTCGTCGACACACTCAGGACTCGGGAGACGACAGCACCGGCACCAGAAGCACCTCCAGCACCACGAGCACCGGGACCAGGGACGGCTAAGGAGTACCAGAACCTCTGCCCAATGGACTTTTAGGGCAACGAGGGTATCGTCTATGCAGACGAATAGCTGGAGAATGCGAAGAGGACCTTGAGGATAGCGCAGATTCCGGATGACTTGAAGGTAGAGGTGGCGAGCATACGGCTGTTCGACCTTGCCAGAGCCTGGTACCGCGAGGAGCCCCAGTTTGCAGCACAGTAGGTTTCTTGGACAGATTTTAAAATACTGTTCAAGAAGAAATTTTTTCCAAACATCGAGAGGGATGAGCTTCGTATGCAGTTCGAGGCCTTGCAGCAGGGGACGATGACAGTAGATGAGTACACTTTCGAGTTTACTAGGCTCAGTAGATTTGCGGAGAGCCTAGTCATAGCACCAGAGGACAGGGCCTGGAGATTCAAGAAGGGTCTGACCAGGGAGCTGCGGCATGTAGTAGCTATTAGCCAGGCAACTACCTACTCTAGCATTCTTAAGATCGCCCAGGCAGTTGAGAAGGAGATGGACCCGAGGCCCAAGAGGGATAGGGACGTCGGCAGCAACAGTTACCAGGCACCAGCGAAGAGGGTGCAGATGCAGACTTCAGCGAGGCCACCTCAGCAGGCAGCAGTTCAGTACCGTCCTGCCAGAGTTCCAGCGGCTCAGCATCAGAGGCAGCAGGGGATCACTTGTACATACTACCATCGGCCGGGACACCACGTGGAGGTCTGTCACAAGAGGCTTGGACTTTGCCTCTTCTGCGGGTCAGATGCACATCAGATGAGGGACTGCACTCAGGCTACAGCTAGACTAGCAGGAGGACCCTGAGGAGCTGAAGGACCACCGCCTGCACCACCCAGAGCATTACCTGCTGTACCCCAGAGAGGAGGAGCTTTACCACGCCAGCAGCAGAGATTTGCACAGCACCAGCAGCAGCAGAGGGGAGGACCACAGCGGGAACGTGCTTACGTTATGGCCGCAGTTGAGGAGGAGGAGGCAGCTCCAGATGTCATCACAGGTTCTGTTATCATTTATTCATTTCCTGCCATTGCCTTATTTGATTCAGGAGCCAAACATTGCTTTGTATTATATGAGTTTCTGCATAGACACGGCTTCACACCCAAGCCCACTAGGAGAAACTGTCGGATTATAACAGGAGGAGGGATTGTGCCAGTCAGTGAGATGGTGGATTGCCCTATCACTATAGCTGGACGGGAGCTCAGGGCTCGACTTCTAGTGATGCCATTGCCCACATTCAACGTAGTTCTCGGCATCGACTGGATGAGCGAGCAGTTTGCCGTAATAGACTGCCATGAGGGGAAGGTTACTTTCAGCCCGCCAGGACTTCCACCGTTCGAGATCAGCAGACGAGTTGCAGAGAGGCCAGAGGGAGTCTACTTTGGAGCAGTTGTAGAAGACCAGGAGTTGTCGCATCCACTGATTGCAGAGTATCTTGACGTCTTCCTCGAAGAGTTGCCAGGATTGCCGCCAGATCGAGACGTGGAGTTCAGCATTGACCTAGTGCCCGGATCAGCGTCGAAGTCCCAATAGTGCTAAAAGATCAACCCATAGGAAGCTACAGAGTTGAAGGCCCAGATTGATGAGCTGGAGGGCAAGAGTTTTATTCGGTCCAGTGCTTCACCCTGGGGAGCACCGGTACTCTTTATGCCCAAGAAGGATGGGACGGTGAAGATGTGCATCGATTACTGTGCACTCAACAACATCACGATCAAGAATAGGTACCCTTTGCCACGGATTGATGAGCTGTTTGATCAGCTGAGTGGAGCGAGGGTCTTTTCCAAGATTGACCTAATTCAGTCGAAGTATCACCAGATGAAGGTGCGGGAGCAGGATATTCCGAAGACAGCCTTCAATACCCGATACGGCCAGTATGAGTTCTTGGTGATGCCGTTCGGACTTACCAATGCCCTAGCAGTGTTTATGAACTTGATGAATAAGGTTTTTCACAAGTATTTGGACAAGTTTGTCGTAGTCTTCATTGACGACATTCTGATATATTTGAAGACGGAGGAGGAGCATGTGGAGCACCTGCGGATTGTGTTGGAGATACTGCAGAAGGAGAAGTTGTACGGGAAACTCAAAATGTGAGTTTTTTTTGGACTGGGTGGAGTTTTTGGGGCATGTGGTGACGGGAAAGGGGATTTCTGTGGATCCCAAGAAGATTGAAGCAGTGGAAGCTTGGGCACCTCCCATGTCACTAGCTGAGATTTGTAGTTTCCTGGGGCTAGCAGGATACTACAGAAAGTTCGTAAAGGACTTCGTCATGATAGCAGAGCCTATGACGAAGCTTACGCAAAAAGACGAGGAGTTCATTTGGAGTGACGCCTGCCAGTCAGCATTTGAAGAATTGAAGAGAAGACTCACGATAGCGCCAGTTCTAGCTTTGCCATCGGGATCGAAAGGATTCGTCATCTACAACGACGCTTCAGGGAAGGGTTTGGGATATGTGCTTAAGCAGAACAAGAAGGTTATAGCTTATGCTTCTAGACAGTTGAGGCCCCATGAGAAGAATTATCCCACACATGACTTAGAGCTTGCAGCAGTCATATTTGCCTTGAAACTGTGGAAGCACTATTTGTATGGAGATCGAGTGGACATCTTTACGGACCACAAAAGCCTGAAGTATGTTTTCACTCAGAAGGAGCTGAATATGAGGCAGCGCAGATGGCTGGAACTCATGAAGGATTTCGACATCAGTCTGCAGTACCACCCTGGGAAGGCGAATGTGGTAGCAGATGCTATCAGTCAATATCCTATTACTATGTATCTCACTATGGACCGACATCTACTGGAGGATCTTGAGAGCCTTGGGATTGAGATTTTTCTACCAGGATATGGAGGATAGCTGATGCACATGCAGATACAGTCAGGACTGATAGAGAAGATCAAGGAGACCCAGTTTCTTGATGAGGGACTTCGATGTCCCAGAGGCAAGGCAGATGCAGGATTGCTCGACGACTTCACCATTGCAGAGGACGGATCCCTGAGACACGAAACCCAGTTATGTGTGCCCAAGGATTTACGGAAGGAGGTGATGCAGGAGGCCCACCAGTCGTAGTATTCTATACATCCTGGATCTACCAAGATGTACAAGGACTTGCGAGAGTATGTTTGGTGGTATGGGATGAAGAGAGAGGCTGCCAGATTTGTTTCCAGATTCCTTGTGTGCCAGCAAGTCAAGGTAGAGTGCCAGAGACCAGCAGGACTACTCCAGCCCTTACCTATTCCGGAATGGAAGTAGGAGCACATAACCATGGACTTCGTCTCTGGATTACCGCGTACTCCCAGTGGCAAGGACGCTATTTGGGTGATCATGGACAGACTGACGAAGTCTGCTCATTTTATTCTGTTCAAGGTTGGGCTGTCGATCGAGAAGCTTACAGACCTCTACATGCGTCAAATTGTAAAGATTTACGGGTGCCGGTGAGCATCGTTTCAGATCGAGACAGCCGTTTCACATCACACTTCTGGAGGAGTCTACAGATGAGCTTGGGATCCCAGTTGAAGTTCAGTACAGCCTATCATCCACAGACAGACGGGCAGTCCGAGAGGACGATTCAGACGCTGGAGGACATGCTACGAGTTTGCGCACTCGACTTCGACGGTTCGTGGGAGGATCATTTACACCTTGTGGAGTTTGCCTATAACAACAGTTATCAGGCTAGCATCGAGATGACCCCGTTCGAGGTGCTGTATGGGCGAAGATGTCACACGCCGTTATCTTGGGACGATGTTGGCGAGAGAGTTTTGCTTAGGCCAGAGATGGTGGTAGACTCGGCTGAGAAGATCAGGCTGATCAGGGATCGTCTCAGAGTTGCGCAGGATCGACAGAAGCACTAGGCAGATAGCAGCAGACGGCCATTGGAGTTCGCAGTTGGAGATAGAGTGTTCCTGAAGATCTCACCGACCAGAGACGTCATTCGGTTCGGCAGAGGCGGGAAGCTCAGTCCGAGGTACATCGGGCCTTTCGATGTGACGGCACGGATTGGCGAGGTGGCGTATCGACTAGCATTTCCAGCTAGCCTGGAGGGGGTACACAACGTCTTTCATGTGTCTCAGCTTCGACGCTATATTCCAGACCCGAGCCATGTACTGGACTACTCAGAGCTAGAGGTGGGCCCGAGTTTGACCTATGAGGAGCAGCCAGTAGAGATCCTGGACCGGAGAGAGAAGCACTTGCGAAACCAGATTATTCCACTTGTCCGCATCATGTGGAGGCACCACTCCCCAGGAGAGTCTATATGGGAGCGCGAAGACGAGATGCGAGAGCGCTACCCTGATTTGTTTGTTTGATTGGATTGTGTTTTGTATTCAGAATTTTCCCTAAATCAATAAATGACCTACATTAAATTTTGAGTTGAATTGTTTTGGATTTTATTGTTTGCCTTTCAATTTCGAGGACGAATTTTTTTCAGGAGGGAAGATTTGTAACTCACTTTTTCAAAATTCATATTTCATGTATATAATACCTTAATGATAATTAAATTCTTTCTTAATCTCTTCCAATTATTTTTCTTAAAATAATTATTCCAAACCAAATGAAATCCATGGGCTAAAACCAAGGCCCATTCCTTTGGCCTGGCAGGAAAGCCTAGGGTCATTTCTATTTAAAGAACTTCATGAGTCCCTTTTAAATTCCTTTAGCTATTACTCCTCTTTTCTCTGCTCATTCTTCCTTAAAATTCAAATTCGAACTGTCATTACACCACCACCACCTCGACCATGTGGGGGAGTAACATAATGGCATGCCAAATTCCTTCCCCACCCTCCTCTAACCACCTACTTAAGCAGCAATCATCTTCACTCTATTCCATTCTCATCAGATCTACATTTTCTTTTCCTTCCCAAATCTTTCAAGGAAGAGCCATGGTGATACAGCAAGTTCTTCTCTGATCAACAATGGAGGAACACCCCGGCGAGGTGGAGCAGCTCTGTTCCCTGTAACAACGACGACGCGAGTAGATCATCATTCTTCAACGTTTTCGTCTCTAGAAATTCTAGTAAGTTACTGATTCCTAGTTTTGATTAATTCTCGATTGTTCTTCTCTGACCTAAACTTGATCATTCGGGAAATTGCAATTTGAAAGCAGTTGATAACATCTCGAGATTCAGAGTATGCTCTGTACCTATTTGAATCATTAATCGAATGGACATAGGTAAGAATTCATTATTTCTGAATAATTGTTCTTCCTAAATGGTTCTATACACGATCTTGAGTATTCAAATGTGTGATCTATTATAGATCTGGATCGGAAGTGATCGACTGAGGTTGTTCGATTGATTTTCCAAATCTAGCATCAGGCATAGGTGAGTTGATTTCCAAATTTGAATAGTAATCTCTTTGATTCAAATTCTTGATGATTCAATTGTTGATCTTATTGAAGAGATCTCGAGCAGATCATCACGATCCAAGCCACTAGCACTGTGTTTAGGAGTGGACAAGAAACTGGGATACGTAAGTATCTATTTATTTTTGATCCACATTTGGACACTTAGCATGATATTAGAGTATTTTTCTCAACCATCTCTTTTGGAATTGTTTCAATGATTTATACAGGACAACACAGAATTATTTCTCGTATCATTGGGACTTGATTAATTGAGAAGAATTACAGATAAGGTAATTCTTGATCTATTCAATATTTTCAGTTGGTTTAAGATTGTATGGTTCGAAATCAAACCTTAGCTCCTAAAACCAGTGTATTAGCATGTTCAGATTATTGAATTGGGTTTAGAACATTATGGACTGATGTTAAGGTATATCCATTAATGGTGTGGACTAGAATGTAATACCATCTCTTTTGTTAACTGATTATGTAAATCCTAATCGTAAGGACTGAGCTATTACAGGAAGTTTCTGAGTAATGGGGAGGTGATACCTGATGGTATTAGATTTGACTTGGGATGTACTGAATATACATGTGACAGAGTACCTGTGATTTTAGCCCTATGACCTGTGGAGAAATTGGAATGGTCCAATGACCTTGGACCATTCCAATCCTTGTTTATGTTCACCAACATCTTAACTTAGCTAGGCATAGCATTTCCTAGTTTGAGGTTAAATGTGTTCCATAGGCTGTTTTGATTCCCAGGTTGTTTAAAACTGAATTGTTCAGTCCCATTCTCAGGACTGAATAACAATTGAGGGGTCATGTTCAGGTTCAGTGCTTACCAACTGAACTATATTACATCTTGCCATTGGAGCATTTTTAATGATTGATAGGGCAGGTGTCGAGTACCTGTGGTTGATGAATACATCAGTGGATTATCAGTATCATACTGATACAAATCCTTGAGAACCAAGCAGGGTCATTGAATAGAGATGTAGCCTAACCTTGTCTGTGTGTCCTAGCATAACTGACATTTCAGAGAAGAAGTGAGGATATTTTAGATAGGTTGTGAGTCTTAACATGTTCAGTGAGTAACTCTTTTAGCAGGTAAAATTATATATCTCAGTTCTATGATATCTTTTCTGTGGGAATGCCTGATTTAAAGAATTGATTGCACTATGAATCAATTGAAGACTGAACCCTATAGGTTGGCATGAAGACATTGTCAACTGTTACAGGAAGTTGCTTAGGACTGATTCCACCTAGGTGTTAAGTTCAATTGAACCTACATTCCTGGAATGAGTACTGTGTTCAGTGCTAAATTTGTTTTAGTCTTACAACCAATTGTTGCTTGTAAGGGCTGCTGTCTATGACTTGATGGATTAGTCGAATATATATTGTAATAGAGTGATTGTATCAAGCTAAACTAAGATGGGAACCTGATACAAATCCTTGAGTCTGTGTAGGCAAGTTTAGGCTTGATTTCATTATTGGACTGATTGAACTAGTCTTAGGTTGAGACTGATAGGTACCAGCCTGAGTTTTGAGCTGTTAGTTTTATTCCTGTTATTGGACTACTTAGAGAAATTGTAGAGGGCCTAGCTTATTCAGTTGGAATATTTAGCAAATTGAACGAGAAGAGGTCCAATAAACAGGAAACAAGGGATTAGTAGAATGACCTGGGAACTGTAAAGGAAAAACAAGAATCCAGTAACTCTAAGTCATTTAATTCCTTGACTGGAACATCAACATATTTACTGAGCAGGTTGTATCATCCATTTTTGGATATTAGGACTGATTATATTGAAAACTACATACAGGAATAACTGGGAAGCACTAAAGACTGGCATTAATCAAATGAACAGGGTGGAGAGTTTAGTGAACTAAACTTAGAATGTTAATTAGTTAGATGCTCTGCTTGGAATTAACCAAGTACTACCAATAATCTTTTCCTAATAGCTGTTGGTGTCTTTGGTTAGGCTATATCATTAGAAGCTTGAACTAAATTCCTGCCTATTTTGGGAGTCTACTGAGTATGGAAATCAGTTAGAGAATGATTAACAGGTTAGGATACAGGGTAGGACTGATAACCAGTTTACTAAAAACTGGCTTATTCATTCCTACTACTAGAGATATTAAATAAGCTCTATTTCCTTTACAGAAATATTGTAGTTAGTGAGAACCATAGTACCATTGGATGTTGGCAAAGATAGAAGACCTTAGCACATGAGGTTGAGTGTTATTAAAGATTGAAGATTGTTGTTTCACATTTTAGGTTGTATATAGAAATTACTCTGGATATACACATATAGAGATTAATAGGATTTAATAGATTTAGTATAACTAAGGATTTTGTTGAATAACTTTTCTAGATTAGAAATATCAACTTTACATTGTTGACTTATCAACTGTAATTATAAACAGGGGGACTCCCAGCTCTACCACCTTTTCTCGATCACCCGGAGCCAGGCAAGTATACTCCTCGGATTTGTTCATTTCTCATGTCTTTTATATCCCTTCTTGTATCTCCTTGATGACACGATATATCACGGTATTGTCTGGTTTCATGTTCCATGTATTATTTGCGTCTGGGAGGGGAAATACTATAGATATGTGATCAAACCCTGTTACTACTCATGTGAATAGCTTGGGTCCCGTACCGTGCACGCGGGGCCAAAGCCGTACCATTTCAGGTTTATTGCATCTACCCAAGCCGATCACAATCTAGATGTATTTCATTATTGCACATGTCAGGATTCATGTTGTATTTTAGGATTTCATGGTTTTATTTCATGTTCAGGTTGTACTTCATGTTCAGGTTATATTTCATGCTCAGGACTCTTACCATGTTCCCTATTTTACTTTCAGTATTTCCTGTTCAGTTCATGTCTTGTTCTCATTTCTTGTACTTTACATATATTCATGTTCCTTGATTCATACCATGATGTACATGTTCATTTTCTTGGATATACTAGCTCCGCTCCTGACTGGATAAGTTGCAGGTGAGTTGGAGGCCTTATGCGACACATACTATGGCGAGGAGCCTATTGATGCTGGAGAGCTAGTTGATGATGCTCTTGACTTAGAGGCTGCAGAAGCCTAGAGCTTCCCTTAGTTTTTCCTATTATTTCCATGTATTGAGACTAGTAGATTTTCTGTCATTTCTGAAATGTAATAGAATTCTGACTTGTACTTCTTTTTTGGGATACATTTATAGATGCTGTGTTTTCATACTTGTCTTGATATCTGGTTAGTTTCCCTAGATTGGTACAGATTACTATGTTGTGTCTAACGACAAAGGCTGCGCATGTCCGACTCGTGTCCGATTATTCGGGAGCGGGTCGTGACACTATGCTCTACCTATCGTTCGGCTTACACTCAACGAACTCTCGTCCGACATATCATCCATGGATACGACTTCGCGCATAATCATTCAACTCAATTCATCGAAGCATACTTGCATCGACTTCTATTGAGTCATTCCCATTCGAGTCTCGATACTATTTCATCCGTTGAGGACAAACCTATCGTAACTCACACAATCATCTCAATGCATTCTATT
This sequence comes from Iris pallida, assembly GCA_029216955.1. Lineage (NCBI taxonomy): Eukaryota > Viridiplantae > Streptophyta > Magnoliopsida > Asparagales > Iridaceae > Iris > Iris pallida. The sequence goes on from JANAVB010005598.1 coordinate 17,958,999, forward strand.
GCAAGTCACCAAACGGCTTAACATAGCTATCGCTAAATGGTATTGCATATACCACTCAGAAATCGAGCCTATCGTTATCGATACAATACTTTGCTACACTGATCGCACAAGTGGTATTGTATATACCACTCGAAATCGAGTCATTACTCGACCTTACACTCCGTATAGGTCAGATATCTATTTTCCAATCAACTATCCCGTATGGCAATCTTTTTCGATTCCAGCTCTAGCGTTCGCTTACTCAAGTTGGCACAACAACTTGACCAACATGATTGTCGTTCGTCCAAGTTTGACATTCGTTCAAATCTAACCGTACATTGGCGATCATATCGATCACACACGCAATATTCGGCCAACATAACGTTCATCTACTTCGAAAGTCGATTCAATGCGGCCAACTTTCAAGTTCGCCTACTCAAGTTTGACTTAGCAACTAACTTGACTCGTTACTATCGCATCCGCGATCTTCCAATTTCACTCGTTGCAACTCGTGCAACAATTTATTCTCGATACTTAAGATCATTACTCAATCTTGTTCAACATATCGCTATCCATCAGCATAGCCATACAACATGCATCATACCATGTCGACTCGTTGCACCGATGCAACGAACGATTCACGACTTGCTGTACTCCGTGCAACCAACAATATATAACCATTCGCATAGCCACATAACAAGCATCGCCTCATATATTGACTCGTTGCCCTTCGTGAAACCAACAACACGTATCTCTTCACACTTTGTGCGACTAACAATACGTATCTTATTGCACTTCATACAACCAACAACACCATATTCGTTGTACTTCGTGCAACCAACATTTCATAACTCGTTGCACTTCGTGCAACCAACATTCTCCAATGGCACTCAGAGATAGCGTGATAGTCACGACATACTTGTGGCAGACGTGAGCACTTAGTATAGACTTATTGTATGGAACATCCAATGTAGCGTCGAGCAGATCCATGAGCCATGCGGTTGCGGAAACAACTTAGAGTCAACTAATTTCGATAGAAATGAAACTGAGGGTCAAAGAGATTCGTTCACGGTCCAAAGGATGGAACTGCTCTGATACCAACTTGTCACGCCCCGACCCGGGAAATTGCTCGTCCTCGCTAGATTTCATCCGAATCATCGTCCTCGCTGGGGCGTGATGCTGCACGAGCCTAGAGTTGCGCTCGTGCAAGGCAAGATAACAGGTTTACATAGTATTTATCTCAAATTGATAACATAAGCAGCGAAAGAAAACACAGTATATAATAAGAATCTTTTTTATTAATAATGAACTAAAGGTTACAAAGGCTTGAATAACTCAACTAAATATGCCAACTGGTTACAACACTCATGATCTCTCTAGCTCACAAAGGATTACATTGTTCCATACATTATGCCTCTTTATAGCCAACAAGTAGTCTTCGGCCAAAATATCCATGTTACAAGTCCAAACGCCAATGCGGTAGCTCCTCTTGAAATGCTAAGGACTCCATGCCCCCGACGCATCCAAGCCAAGCCCCGCCCCGAGCCGAACATAACCTGAACCTACAAGAAAACTAGTGGAAGATTAGTGCTTTCGTCCTTGTTGTACTGATCAAGACCCACTCGCACCCAACCAACACTAAGTACATTTAGTGAAACATGCAACTTAATTGGTGATCTTTCTATTTAGCCTTAGGATCAGTTTCATAGCAATATTCAAGCATAGTAACTTATTATAAATGTGTCCAATACCGTGTTCCGATAGCAGATACAGTTAGACATATATAAACATAAGCATAGTGATTGTGTATGTTTTTATCTCGTTTCGCTTAGCCTACGATCGTTAGAAACATTCATAACCAATCATACAATTCCTGCAACCAACCAACCATACTTAGACATATGCATAAGGGTGGCAGGCCATGCGCCTGCATCCAACTCTAATATCAGCCCACCGGCCCTATCTATATGAAGGTCACGGTATTTTGTACCGTAATGGACTTGGCATCTTTATGTGTAAGCCTATGATTGCTTTAATACGGGTTGCTAGCCTAGTATCTGAAGGACTCCAAACTTACTGATATCATAGCTTATCACAACACTGGCCGGTCGCAATCTGCCCTAATGATTTGCACCATAAATACTATACATAATTCCCTCCTAGGCCGAACGGTTCCGGTGCCCCGGTCGTAACCGTTCGAGGGAAGCCGCACCCGTGCACAGGCCATCCGAGTTCATTGACCATGCAATACGCACCATAGCGAACAAGTCATATCATTCCGACCAATCTCACATTCCATAAACATATTCACGTTATATCTATCTCAAGTTTCATCGACATTATGCTCCAACACATCCGTACTGATGCACGATGCCCAATGGCTTAGACTTCTCGTACTTATACTCAACGCGTTCCATTCATAAGTTATTTCCATAATAGCAGTTCCGTAATTACTTAGTCATTTCGTAGATTTCGTGTACGAGGGCACGCTTAACGACATAATCGGTGTTCTAGGCCTAGTGTTCAATATTCTCGGAGTCGTGCATGTGATGCACATCTCGATATTGCCTTTCAATTTTTTACTACCACCGCCCTACCGCGACCCATACATTTGATGTACGTCGCTTCAATTGTTCAATGTTCAATGTTCTACCTTAATGTTCGACATATACTAAGACCTTTAACCGTTCGAGCCAAGCTCGCTAGCTTAATGGCAACTTACGCATACAAGGATACATTTTATTAGACGTAAAGGAATAGGAAGAGAGAGTCAACAACCCGCCCACCTTAAGCCGATACGCCTTATCGTTTCGTCGAGCTGAAGCGGCTCGATTCCATAACTTGGTTGCGTGGCTAACTCTCCTGACTTAGCTATTCCGTTGAGCTATTCGACTGATTCGGCCTACCGTGCCCAAGCCATAATCCGTTGCAAGGCAACGATTTGGTTTTGCAGGCACCTTAGTGAACAAGGCCAAAATGTTGACCCCTTTACAATCCAGCACAAAAGCATAGCCTGCACACCAGATAAATTCGAAGTCAATACTTTGTTCAACCGAATTTAGGCTTTGCATCGATTCGTATCGATACTTCATCGGGTCAACGTAACTCTTCGAGTCAACGACTTATCGTAATACACCGTACAGAGCGGGGTATTACACAGTGGAGGAGCTCATCGGGGCTCGGCCGGGTCGGGTCGAGCTCGCGGCTGCGGAGAACGAACGGCAGCAATGACAGCGCCACGCCCAATAGAGGTAGCTGAGGGAGTCGACGACGGTGGCAGTGCTGGCTGAAGTGGGGGCGTTGGCGGCCATGGTGATGGTGGTCACCGGAGGAGGTCGGAGAAGACATGGAGGTGGTCGCGGCTGGAGGTACGGATGGAGGCGACAATGGTGATGATGATGGCGACGGTGGTAGAAGATAGTACGGGCGGTGGCAGTGGTGGGTGATGAAGATGGTGGTGGCCGAAGGCCGTAGGGAGCGGAGAGACAAGTGGGGGGAGCACAGGAGAGGAGAGGGCTCAAAAAAGGGGAGGGGAGTGAGCGAGAAGAGTGAAGAGAGAGAGAGATGGGGGGGTTCTCCAGCGGGAGGAGAGAGAGCGAGAAAGAGTGAGGGAAGAGGGTAGGCTGGCGGCTGAGAGTAGGAAGAGGAAAAGAGAGAGTGAAGTTAGGGTTTGGGTTTAGGCTTAGATATGTTAGGGTGGGGTAGATATAGGAACAAGTAGAATAATAGTAACAATAATAATATTGAGGATAAAATTCACATCCAAGAAAATATCAAAAAAAGTTTTAAGAATACCCAAATTTAAAATCCTCAAAATACAAAAATACAGTCATATACCTATTTTAAAAATAGGGATTTGACAGTGTCTCTCGTCTAATTGATGGAGAGGGCAAACTGGTTGGCGACCCAACTACGATCCAAGGGAAGGCTATCAGGTACTATTTAGAGTTATATTTTCAAGCTGACTATTTGTCTATTTTTCTGGCTATCATCAAAAAAGCTGGTGATGCCGTATGGCAACAGCCCTTACTTACCCTAGTCAAGCTGGAGGAGGTGGAGGCTATTATCATGAAGGCAGCCCAGGGCCGGATGGGTATAGTAGTGGATTCTACAAGCGCCACTGGGATTCGTTGAAGCTGTCAGTTCTTGAAGCAGTACATGAATTCTTCACAGATGGAAAATTGCAGAAGGAGCTCAATCACACGTTCCTGACCCTGGTACAGAAAAAAAAAGAAGCGACTTCGCTGGCTGACTTTCGTCCTATTGCATGTTGTAATTATCTTTATAAGAAAATTACTCACCTTATGTGTCGACGCATGAAGGAAATTATGCAGGACTTGGTCTCCCCGAACCAGGCGGCTTTCCTCAAGAGCATATCGATCGCAGAGCACAGCCTGCTCGCTCATAAGATGGTCCAGGAGTTCAACAAACCGGGGGGCGAGAAGGCGTATGTGAAACTGGACCTGAGGAAAGCTTATGACATAGTTAACAGGGACTTCCTGTGTCACCTGATGGTTGCTATGGGTTCTATGAGATATGGGTATCGAGGATTAGAGAGTGCATCTCGACCCCTACTTTCTCAGTTCTCATACAGGACATCCCATATGGGTTCTTCCGGAGCAACAGAGTGCTGAGGCAAGGGGACCCCCTGTCTCCCTATCTGTTCACTCTTGTCATGGAGTACTTCTCTTGCCTGATGGATATGGCGGTGCATAGTGGGCAGGTTATGCCTCTGTACAAGCAAATCATGTTGTATGTTTCACCCCTCATATATGTGGATGACCTCCTGGTTTTCCTTCGGCCATCTATAGGAGGGATGACCACGCTAGCTGGGACTATGGGTGAGTTTGGTAAGCTTTCTGGGCTTCAACTGAACCAAGAAAAGAGTTGAGACTATTTCAGCTCTCTTTGTACGCTGAAGAAGAAAAGAGCAGTAATCCTAGGCGTCAAAAAAGGGAAGCTGTGAGTCAAATACCTGGGGGTGCCTTTGACAATTAACTATATGAGGGAACTGGACTGTCAGGACCTGGTGGAGTATGCTCAGATGAGGGTAGAAGGATGGAAGGCAGCAGGCCTGTCCTTTGGGGGTTGTATTGAGCTAGTGAGGTCAGTCATCTCTATCATAGCGTTATTCTGGCTCAAGTCTATCCTAGTTCCGATGGCCACTATCAGAAAGGTGGAGAGAATTTGTGCCAACTTCATCTGGAGAGGGGGCATCCATGCGATCTCCTGGGGATAACTCTGCCGACATCGGAAGGAGGGTGGGGTGGGGCTCAAACCACTCCTGGCATTCATGGAGGCCTCAGGACTGAAGATGGCATAGAGGTTCATCAAAGGCGGGTCGTTATGGGCAGACTGGATGTCTAGTCGGTATGTGAAGAAGGACAACTTCTGGACCTGTGCTTTCAACAACAACCACTCGGTAACTTTCAAAAGTATTCTTCGACACAGAGTTGTTCTCAAATCTTCTATTCAGCGGATTATGAGATATGGAACAGGTACTGACCTCTGGCTGGACCCTTGGTTGGAGCGTCAATCGTTGCTAGAGATACTGGACGACCAGCTACACAGGGAGGCTGGTAAAGGGATGAAGTGTCAGCATATTATTAGGAATGGTGAATGGAGACCAGAGCTATACCGCCACACGATAGAGCTTGGAGCGACTATTCGAGCGGTAGACATTGACCCGAGTCAGCTAACCGATAGATTGATTTGGGATCCGCCTACCAATCCTGGAGCTACAAAGGTATTCCAATTCAAGAGTTGCTACAACCCGGTACGCCAAACGAACACTAGGAGCGAGGATTATGACTTCATCTGGTGCAAGGAGCTGGCTCACAAGATGCAATTATGCATCTACCGGTTGATGTTGGGGCGATTACTGACGAGAGATAGGCTCATTACGTTTGGGATCCTCATCCCCAATCCCAAGTGTATGCTGTGTGAAGCAGAAAATGAATCTATGAGACATTTGTTCATTTGAGTGTAATGTGTCCTGGTATATCTGGTCTGAACAGTGCCGCAGGTCGTTGGGTGGCTGTGACACAGGCAGAGAGTTACGAGACATCATTATGGGGATTCGTGGCCAGAGAGGTAGGGGGCATGTATGGTTCAAGACCGCCAGATTGCGACTAGCTGCCTCAGTCTGGCATGTGTGGAGGGAACAGAATCGACGTATTTTCGAGGGGCTCTCCACCCCCCCTATAGGCATACTTCACAATATTGAGTTTGATGTAAATGCTATATCACCCTAGTAGGATGAGAGGTCCATGGGATGTATTGTAAGCTGTATGAGTTGAGTTGATTTTTAAATAAAATTTATCCTTCTTTCTATATATATATATATATATATATATATATATATATATATAGCTTTTTGTATCATCCATTAATAAAATCAATAATGTTGATCTGTTTTAGTTCCTATTCCAACAAGGAAGAATAGAATTTGCTCAACTTAACCTATCCCAGCCAAAATTAAATACAACCAAATGATTTTAACTCTAGATAGAAAACGGGAAATTTATGAAATGCCCAAAAACTAAAAAAGTTTCATGAAAAACCCACCGCTAAAAAAACTTTCATCGCGTGCCCAGAATTAGAGAAACTTATCCAAAGCGGATTCCAAATGACCCTTTTACCCTTCTAATTTATTGAAAACACCCACGAAACTACTCTTAAAAAAAAACGTTTCGATACTTCATCTTCTTCCATACGCTGCTCACTTTCGAATCTAGGTTTTTACCTCAAAAATCTTCAAAAACTCGTCGAAAAATTTCGGAAAGACCGAGACAAACGGCAAAAGTGCTAAAATGGAGGTCCAAACATCATTTTTTTGCGATTCTAAAATTTCAGAAGGCCGTCTAACTATGAAGCTGTTACTTTCAGCCTCCTCAAAGATACGCTCGTTTTGCGACAAACGGGACCTCGTTTCGACCTCCCAGTCAAAAGTTATGGCCCTCCAAAGTTTCAACTGAACATAAAATGCAGGAGAATGGGCATTCTCCGTGTTAGAACATGAAAAATGTTAATTTCGTATGAGGGTGGCCATTCTCCGTGTTAGTAACACGGAGAATGGCATTCTCCATCTTAATTTACACGGAGAATAGTCATTCTCTGTGTTAGTAACACGGAGAATGGCATTCTCCGTCTTAATTTACACGGAGAATGGCCATTCTCCGTGCTAAATTACACGGAGAATGGTCATTCTCCTTCTTAATTTACACGGAGAATGGCCATTCTCCGTGTAATTTAGCACGGTGAATGGTCATTAAAGTGTTAAAACGCAGGAGAATGGCCATTCTCCGTATTAGAAACACGGAAAATGCCATTCTCCTTGTTAAATAAAACGAAGAATTCCATTCTCCGTGTTAAATAAAACGGAGAATGGCCATTCTCCGTGTAATTTAGCACAGAGAATGGTCATTCCAGTGTTAAAATGCAGGAGAATGTCATTCTCCGTTTTAATTAAGACGGAGAATGTCATTCTCCGTCTTAATTAAAACGGAGAATGACATTCTCCGTGTTAATTTACACGGAGAATGGTTATTCCCAGTGTTAAAACGTAGGAGAATGACCATTCTCCGTGTAATTTAGTACGGAGAATGACATTCTCCGTTTCTAAATTACACGGAGAATGGCCATTCTCCGTGTACTTGATGGATCTTAGCTATTCTCCGTACTAAAATGACGGAGAATGGCCATTCTCCGTCACTTTACCACGGAGAATGGCATTCTTCGTGTTAAAACCTATAAAAAAATTGTCATTCTCCGTGGTTTTTAACACGGAGAATGCCATTCTCTGTGGTTTTTAAAACGGAGAATAGTCATTCTCCGTCATTTTAGCACGGAGAATGGTCATTCTCCGTAGTGGAGAATGGTCATTCTCCGTGGTTTTAACACGGAGAATATATATTTTTTTAGAAAAATTTTGTCAGGAATAAAGAGTTTCGTTCTTCTTTCAAAACGATGATAATTCTTATGGAAAAGAAGAAGAAAGATCTTCTCTCCACAATTGACCTAATCGTCGGAAAACTTCAAATGTCTCCACGATGAAGATGATGATGATGGTGATGATGATGACGAGCGATAATCTGAGTTCGACTGAAGAAAAGTACACCGAACTACGAACGATCTTTGCGATCTCTGCGATCTCTGCTAAAGATGTGAGCAATGGAATTCAGATTTCTCGTGAAGAAGAAGAAGAAGACGAAAATCGTAATCCAAATCTGAGTTTTTTGAATTCAAATACATATAGATGACCAATTCGCGTGGAGGGGTAGTTTCGGTATTATAAAAATAGCAGTTTTCAGCGGGTGGCATCTAAAAAGGAATCTTAGAATATTTAACGTGAAAATACTTAATTCTGGGCATTTCATAAAACTCATCCAGCGGGTGGGTATTTCATAAAAGCCCACCCCGAAATTGGGTTTCTCAGCAATTTTCAGAAATATAATCTATTTAGTATTATTACATACTAGACATAATGTTTAATATTATTAATTCAAAATTTATATTCATGGAATATTTTGGACTGGACATGTCCAACAACATCTACTACTCCTTTTATAGAGTAAGTGATGTTTTGGATCTAATTAATGCGTTCAATATCAAGAATTTCTTAGTAGGTAACATGGCCTTTACATTCCATCAATATGCAATCATCTTATTTAATTTAATTTTTGGGTTCTTAACTTGACTTTGATTTTATATTAGAATCATGATCATTATTTTTCTAACTAAATTGTAAATGTAAAAATGTCGATCATGCATTAACAAAGGATTAAGAGACCAATTTTTGATTTACTCGTTTCTATTGAAAGATTCATACTTTTTAAAGTGATATTAAATCGTCCTAAAAACGGTGCTTTACTTTATCAAGTGCACTTGCGGAGTTGCATAAGAGCATGGTCGGACAGTAGGCCCGCCCAAGATTTTGAATTAAAAAAAAATCAAAAATATTTTCTTAGTTATATTTTATTCTCTTATTTGGATTTGAAGTACATCAATAATTAAGTTATAAATAAATTTTCAAGACAATGCTGCAGTGCGATGCTAGTGTGCTCATGTCGCTCAGGCTATACCTAAAGTTCAGTCTCCCTCCCTCCCCTCTAATTTTATATGTTAGCTCTGCCCACTGATGAAACGTTTCCTCTCATATTTCTGCAAGTTGGACCAAGTGTAGCGTAAGGGCAAAACTATTTAGGGAAAATTTATGAAATGCCCAAAAACTAAAAAAGTTTCATGAAAAACCCACCACTAAAAAAACTTTCATCGCGTGCCCAGAATTAGAGAAACTTATCCAAAGCGGGTTCCAAATGACCCTTTTACCCTTCTAAATTATTCAAAGCACCCGCGAAACATACTCTTCAAAAAAAAAGATTTCGATTCTTCATCTTCTTCGTTACGCTGCTCACTTTCTATTATTCCTATTCTTCGATACGCTGCTCACTTTCGAATCTAGATTTTCTTCTCCAAAATCTTTCTATGTCAAAACGGAGGTCAAAACATCATTTTTTTGCGATTCTGAAATTTCGAAAGTCCATCTAACGAAGAATTGGTTACTTTTAGGCTCCTCGGAAATACGCTCGTTTTGCGACAAACCGGACCTCGTTTCGATCTCCTAGTCAAAAGTTATGGCTTTCCAAACTTTCAACTCGCCATTCTCCATGGTAAAATCACGGAGAATGGCCATTTCTAGTGTTAAAACGCAGGAGAATAGTCATTCTCCGTACTAAATGACTATTCTCCGTATTAAATAACGGAGAATGGTCATTATCCGTGTCAAAACCACGGAAAATTGTCATTCTTCGTGGTAAAATCACGGAGAATGGTCATTCTCCTTGATATTAACACGGATAATAATCATTCTCCGTGATCTTTACACGGAGAATGGACATTCTCCGCCATTTTTTACAACGGAGAATGGTCATTCTCCGTCTTTTTCGACACGGAGAATGATCATTCTCCGTGATATTAACACGGAGAATGACCAATCTCGTGTTAACATGGAGGAGAATGGTCATTCTCCGTATTGAAAAAGACGGAGAATGACAATTCTCCGTGTTAAAACCACGGAGAATAGCTATTCTACGTACTAAAATGACGGAGAATGGCCATTCTCCGTCACTTTACCACGGAGAATGATCATTCTCCGGGATATTAACACGGATAATAATCATTCTCCGTGATCTTTACACGGAGAATGGACATTCTCCTTCATTTTTTACAACGGAGTATGGTCATTCTCCGTCTTTTTCGATAGGGAGAATGGTCATTCTCCGTGATGTTAACACGGAGAATGACCAATCTCGTGTTAACATGGAGGAGAATGGTCATTCTCCGTATTGAAAAAGACGGAGAATGACCATTCTCCGTGTTAAAACCACGAAGAATAGCTATTCTCCGTACTAAAATGACGGAGAATGGCCATTCTCTGTCACTTTACCGCGGAGAATGGCATTCTCCGTGTTAAAACCCATAGAAAATTGTCATTCTTCGTGGTTTTTAACACAGAGAATGCCATTCTCCGTGGTTTTTAAAACAGAGAATAGTCATTCTCTGGAGAATGGTCATTCTCTGGAGAATGGTCATTCTCCGTGGTTTTAACACGGAGAATATTTTTTTTTTAGAAAAATTTTGTCAGGAATAAAGAGTTTCGTTCTTCTTTCAAAACGATGATAATTCTTATGGAAAATAAGAAGAAAGATCTTCTCTCCACAATTGACCTAATCGTCGGAAAACTTTAAATGTCTCCACGATGAAGATGATGATGATGGTGATGATGACGACGAGCGATGATCTGAGTTCGACTGAAGAAAAGCACACCGAACTACGAACGATCTTTGCGATCTCTGCTGAATATGAGAGCAATGGAATTCAGATTTTCCGTGAAGAAGAAGAAGACGAAAATCGCAATCCAGATCTGAGTTTTTTGAATTCAAATACATATAGATGACCAATTTGCGCGGAGGGGTAGTTTCGGTATTATAAAAATAGCAGTTTCCAGCGGGTGGCATCTAAAAGGGAATCTTGGAATATTTAACGTAAAAATACTTAATTCTGGGTATTTCATAAAACTCATCCAGCGGGTGGGCATTTCATAAAAGCCACCCCGAAATTGGGTTTCTCAGCAATTTCCAGAACTATTTATGATTTTCCTTTGGAAAAACTACTTGAAATTTTGGGATGGAAAGCACGGGAGGGCTGCTTTAATAAGCTGTTTCTGCTTTTCAAAAAGCAGAAGCAATAGCAAACAACCTAAACTATTCCGGCGGTCTATGATAACGTACAATATAATTCCTCACAATTAGAATACTCTTGCAACAGAAGCAATTGAGATCCCACCACAAATCTCTCGAGGACCGCAATTTTATCTCAAGATTGCTTCTTGAATCCTCAAATCAATGGATCGCTGGTACTCTTCTCCAATCCTCTCTAGGATCATAGTCGAATTTCCTTTCTTTCAAGATCAATTTAGACTATTTTGGTGGAAAATAGCATGAATAATGTTCGTTTAGTACGATTGAATGATGGGTCATCATATTTTATCAATATTATTGATGGGTCTGATCAAAATTGGATCTTTGGTTGAATACACAATGAAAGGTGGGATCTTGGTGGTTTGGCTGTGTTTTTTTTTATATATAAAAATGTTCTTTTAGTACTCCGCACTCGAATTTTGTATGTATAATTGAAAATAAAAGTTTGTGTTTTTTTTTTACGAGTTCACCTAGTTAATATTTGTGAAGTTTCTTTGATACAAATAGGCTAGATTTTTTTTTTTTTTTCCAACAACAATATAAGAATGAACCCCCATTTATTAGTTGATGTTTCTGTTTCTAGAATCCAGTTCCTACCTATAAAGGTTGGATCTTTTCAGATAATACTGTAAAATAATTAGGGCAACATGCTTTGGATTAAACCAAAATATTGCCATTATAGGATAGTTACCAACTAGTAACAAATTACCGTAAAGACGATAATTTCTCCAAAAGGTCCAATAATTAACCAAATCAATAGGCCTGTTTGTGGTATTGATGACATTTGTGGCATTGATGGCATATTAAGCTTTGATCATAGAACTTTGACAAAACTACAATGAAGAAAGAGATGGTTAATTGATTTCTTAGCATGCAGAAGATGCAAATGTTAGTAAGAAAACATCTTTCCCAAGTTGTCTACAATAAGAAAGTTGAGAAACTTGTTTTTAGTTCCAAGCCACATGAAAATCTTGACCTTAAGAGGTACCAGATCTTTCCGTCTCGTTTTTTGGGGTGCCTAACTTCTACCAGTTGAGTTAATAACCTTGTAAGGAGATTTAACATTATGTGAACCAAAGAGGCAGAGAAGCTTTTCGATTTTTCATATAACACCTTTGTGATGATCCTTGTGAATGTGGGAATCCACGTCCAAATATCATTCCTTTATGTTCCTTGATTTAAAACTAACTCATTCGGATCAAGCATAATCATATATAATTTAGGATATAATGAAGCGTAAGAATCCATCCTCCACCTAGTATCTCTTCAAAAACTCGACAGTAGAGGCTTGCGCATATTTAATAATTTGTCCTCTCTTTTGGAAGGCTTTGCTTAAGAACCATCCTACCCCTTCAAAATGAAAAGATAGAGCCTTGACTGCTTGATCCTGTACTCCAAACATGAGTGTTTAAGTAATAGTTGAAGTTAGTGAGTGAACCACGGGTAATTCAGAGCATAGATAAGCTTTCATCTCTTGCATAGAATGGAAATATTAACTCAAAGTTGGAACTCCTAGACATCTTCCCCTTTTTATTTGCAAACAAAACTCGGGATCAGGATCAGGTGACATATATATTTTGACATCTAAAGAACACGCAATCTTAGCCGCACGTTAATATAAATTAATGATTCAAATTTGACAACCATGCATGCAAATATTGCATGCATTGATTTAGGTAATTAATAGGTGGCATAGAAATTAAATAGTAAAGTTTAAATATACCTAAATCAATGTATGCAATATTTGTATGCATGGTTGTCAAATTTGAACCATTAATTTCTATTGACATGCGGCTGAGATTGTGTGTTTTTTTAGATATCAAATTGTATGTGTCACCTGATATCTCTCTCTCATATATATATATATATATATATATATATATATATATATATATATATATATATATATATATGGGCTCGAAGCCAGGACCTCCCTAATAATCCTAACCGCTGCCCACTGGTGACAACAACAAGATAGATTTATCATTTTCAGTGATCAAGATTTTTGGGTTATGTTTGAATCTGGGTCATGAGTTACCAAATTTGAATTCATTTATCATCAAAAACCATTTATGTTGCACGGATATCCTCCGGAGGACCGTACCCGTATCTGACACGACACTTCCTTCATGCTCATGTCAGATATGGCTGGAAGTAAAATATGATTGAAACTTGAAAGTGATTTTGCATGGTCCTGATCGTGCCAAACATAGCTGAAATATGAGAAAATAAATTACTTTGTATCTAGTCTTTTCTAGAACTTTTCGAGTCTAGTTACGACCTATAACATAATACAATTACAGATATTATTAAGATTCATGTTTTAAATATGTATATACATACAGTTTCATGTGTGTATATATAGTTGTATCCATACTGCCCATACCCTAAAAAAAATGTATTTGGACCCATGTCCATACCTATGCAACCTATATGTGTGGTCATTTTAGGAAAATATGTGAAAGTGGTCAGTGATGTTTGAATTTAGTTCTCTGTGTCAGCAAGTTAAACTATTCTAATTTGTTTGAAAGAAGACAATTTTCACTATTTTGGTGGTATTGTTTATTTAAATGATTGACTGAAGGGCCATTCTATTTTTAGCAATCTTTGTTATGGGTTTGATAACAGTTGGATCTTTTCTGGATAATCTGAGGAAGATTGCATTTTGGGGTTTGATTGTGTTTTCTTTACTCCCGAGTTGACTTCTGTATGTAGAATTAAAAATTTGGATTTTGTTTTACTATTTCATATTTGCGTAGTTTCTTTGAGAGAAAGAAGCTAGATTTATCCTTTTCAGTGGTTAGGAATCTAGGATTATTGGGTTATTTTAAAATTCAAGTTTTGATTTGCCATATTGAATTTATTTCATGAAATATCATTTATGCCAATTTTCTGAACAACATAAAGAAGACTATTTTTAGGAAAATATGTGAAAGTGGTGGTAGTGTTAGAATTTACTTATGTAAAGAGACCATATAGAAGAAATTAGCCCCGACTCTTTTATTTGCATATTCACTTTCAACATGTTCCTTTTGCATATTTCTTCATATCATAGACCCAAGTTCAGTATCTGTAATAAAAAGAAATTTTTATCTCAAACGTGCAAAGATTTTTTTTTTAATGATGTGCAAGATTGTCTGAAGAAGATAGATTATGTTATTGCAGATTCGACAAATATACAATAGAAATGGAGAGTAACGATATATCATAACTGCGAACAATCATTGGTCATCATGTTCTTTTTCATACTGGAGGATAAGGGTTCAAGTCGTCTAAAAGTCTACATAAATTGGTGATAAGGCTACGTACATCTTGACCTCCCCAGACCTTGCATTAACAGGAGCCTCATAGCACTGGACTCCCTTTACAAAGTCATTAGTTATAATATTCGTTTTGTGTTATAAGTAAATTATGAGAATCCCAATATGTGAAATCAACAAATTAAAGTTGCAAGAAGCTGAAACAAAGTGGGAGTATCTTTCCTAAGATATGCATTATATGGTAGCTTCTTTTAGGACTCCCAAGATCCTGACCCTCCCACTTGTTATGTCAAATATTGGTGGTAAGGCTACGTAAATCTAACACCCCCCCCCCCCCCCCCCCCCCCCCCCCCAAGTAACAGGATCCTCATGGCATTAGGACTCTTTTACAAACAATCATTAGTTATAATATTCATTTTGTGCTATATGTAAATTATGAGAATTTCAATATGTGATATCAACAAACTAAAATTGCAAGAAGCTCAAGTAATGAGTAACAAGTGGGAGAATCTTCCCTAAGATATGCCTTATATGTAAGGCCACTTACTCTCCCTTACACCCCACTCCCTGCACCCCCTCGTTGCGTAGTTTTTGAGCTAGTCTGGTAATGAATTCCATGGTCCTCGTAATTGATCAAGGTGCTCTCTCCGTACGACAACTACCTCTTTCTGGATTATTTTAAGAATAGGAACTATAGATTGTAGGACTGTGGAGGATTCACCTCTTCCCTCACACAAAGAAACAACTAAATAAATGATCTTCAGTATTGTATTCAGGTTATGGATAGGGAGAATCATTCAACATTTTCGAATAATAATCAACTTCGAAGATTCGTTGAGCAGGGTCGGCCCGGAACATTTTAATGTCTAGGGCAAAATCCAAAATGATGCCCCTTGTTCAGAAGATGTATTGAAAATAAAGAATCAATTTTTTTGGTAAGTTTCAATATCTCATTATCATGAACATGTCTTACATTTAGGGTCTCGTTATGGAAATATGCAACTCTGCTTGAGAGTGAGGATTGAAGTTTCGATTATGGTCTTATTATGGTTTTCCTGGAGTAGGCCAAACTCTGTTTTCTCATTGATGAATTTTAGTGTATCTTGTATTTTTTGTTTCTAAGAATAAGTTTAAAATTTATCATAGTTATTTTGTTCAACTCAAACAAATTTTGGAATAAACAGAAGAATACAATAAAATAAAAAGGAGAACATGAGACTAGTTACTCTATCAAATTTTAGAATAAAGTGGAGAATACAATTAAAAGCTAACATCAAGACTCCAGGACTCTGGGAAGAACAAAACATTTCAGTTCTTCACTTCTCAAAATGAAAGTCTTGCTGAAATAATGAAATTTAAGGTTCATATTGATAACTCTATATCACCTTCTCGTCCTCTTCCGGTCAAAAAAACAGGCAGAGCTGCAGAGGCCAGAGAGAGTTGTTCCGTGGCCTCCGTTGCGTAGTCTGACATCATAGTCCCTATGAAGTTAGGAGAAGATATTGAAAAAAATTAGGGATTTGTGGTTCAATTATAAGCCAATCTGCCAAAGAAAGAAAGGAAAGAGAGAATTAAAAATTACAATTAAAAAAAAATTACTGTTGTCTATAGAAAATCGGAAGCGATAGGAAGCAGAGGAATAGGAAGCGACGGTCAACCGAAAGACATTTTCTTTTCTTGGAAGCCGCTGTCTAGATTCCCAAATCCCATGCGGAAGAGGAATAGGAAGCGCTGCACCCGCTGCTGTCAAATTAAATTCCCAAATCTCATGCTGAAGGAATATGAAGCGCCGTTGTGTGCCCTATTCTATTGCTGCTGCTGCATGTCCTATTTTGCTAATAGTCTCATACGGGCCCGTTGGGCTTTGGGACCATTCCATAGCCCTTTACTAGTTTGTAGAAGAAAATATGTTATTTAGGGCATATATATTATTATGCTAACTTTTGAAATTTTTTGGGACCCCTTGGACTTAGGGGCCCCGGGCCCAGCCCTGTCCGCCCCTCCCCTGGGCCGCCCCTGCGTTGAGTCTCTCTCTTACAAAAAGAAGACTGAGTAGTAATAAACTAATAATGTTCTATTGGTGCCAATAGTTCTTATATTCATGATGATTGCGTCGGCTATTCTACTAAGATTTTGTATAAGAAGTAATAATGAGATAAGTACATTTGCTTCCGGCATTGACCCACAAACTCACAGTGTTGTGATCAACAAGTGTTTGTGTACTAATAGTGGAAATGTATGTTTGTACTGGTGTCAACAATATAACAGAAGTATAGAGGTGTAGTTTTGGGTGGTATTGCTCTTCAATGATAAGGTTCCACCAAATACTAGATATAGTGACAAACATTTTCTATATAGTTCAACTGACAGGCTCAAATGATACTGGATTATGCAGCGTAAGATGACAAAATTGGGTGGATAGCAAGTAGCAACTGTTCGTAAATTGAAGCACTACATTACAGTGTGACATGCTTCTTTTAATCATTGGTGTACTATTTTTGAACATTAACATGTAAATGATTATCATGCCGAACTAAAAGTTTAACATTTTCCGGTAATTTGGAGACTGTCTGATGTCATTCTATTCTGTAACTTGAAGCACTACATTACAGTGTGACATGCTTCTTTTAATAATTTGTATACTATTTTGAACATCGACATGTAAATAATTATCATGCCCAACTAAAAGTTTATTCAACATTTTCCAGTAATTTGGAGACTGTTGTGTTGTCATTCTATTCTGTAACCATTACTTGCATACTTATAAATTTCTCACTTCTTTTTGATAAACTATATACTGATCATGATTGCATCAGTACTTTTCAAGTACCTAATAGTAAGTATCAAGGTCATGTTTCCAAGTACTAAACATACGAAGAATTGAGGTGTTTGATGAGAAATATACTATTTGCACTTATCTTCTGCCTATGAATGCAGTGATCGAGCTGATGCAAGAATGGAATCAGTTTGTTTGAGAAAGGCAAGTAATCCTGGTGAGGGAGATTTGGCATAAATGGGAGCAGAATTGTATGCGCATCTTCGTCAATCTTATCTCTTTGCAGGGGAGTAGTAGTACTTCTTTCCATGTTAGACATCAAAAGCCCGACTATTATTTATAGGCCAATCAGGCCATCTGATCTTGAAGTTCTTGAGCAGATACACGCTTCTTTGTTTCCAGTAAGGTGATCTGCTTTGTTGCGTGCATATGAATTTTGAGTCTTGTACATCTTTATCCTGAATGTCAGTTTGTTGGTGTTGATTAGCCAAACTGATTTGTGCTAGGTATGAGAGAGACTTCTTTCTGAATGTTGTCACTGGCCAGGGTATCATCTCTTGGGCTGCTGTTGACATTAGCAGGCTTGATGGCCAAGGTGATGAACTAATTGGATTTGTCACTACTCGTGTCATTGCAGCAAAAGATAGTGAGGTAATCGAGACTTCATTTCTTGAATTCCCATCTACAAATTTCAACATAGCTAATGTGGTCTACGTATGTTGCTTCAGATTGAGGATCTAATTAGGTACGATGTTCCAAGGAAAGATCAAACTCTTGTGTATATATTGACACTTGGTGTAGTCGAACACTATCGGAACCTTGGAGTAGGTATTGTGCTATATCATATTCTGATTTCAGCAACCCCTCCCTCTTTTACCGTCCTTAAATGACAGTTTCTGGTCTCTTGTACTTCACAGCTACTTCACTTGTCCGCGAGGTTATAAATTATGCTTCCAGCATTACAAATTGCCAAGCAGTGTATTTGCATGTCATTTCTTATAATAATCCAGCCATTCACTTTTACAAGAAGATGCTTTTTAAGCTCATAAGAAGGCTGCCAAGGTTTTACTATATCAATGGCCAACATTATGATTCATACTTGTTTGTGTACTATGTCAACGGTGCCCAATCTCCATGCTCTCCACTGTAAGTTGATAAATTTTACTCCTATTGGAAGCTAATTAGTAAACATCTCTTGATAATTTTGGTTATGTCATATCTGAGACGGAATTATTTATCTGGCATTAATATAATAGATGACTTACTGCCATCTTAATTTGGTCTCATGCACAATACAACTCCCAACTTCAAGTGTAGATCAACTGTGAAGAAGCTAGATTTCCTTCTAGTACAACATCAAATTCACAGTAGTGGAAGTTTATGTACCTTAACTTTTGGCTTCCATCTTCAATCGGGTAGAAATGCCTTCTGATGATTTATTCTAAAAGGAATGAACTCAGAATGGCTTAGGCTTCTTGTCAAAAGGGTAATCTTTTAGGTTTCTTTTATCTGTTGGTGTGTTCCTCAAGCATAGTTTCCAGTACGGCCGATACTGATGTGTATTCTCACAGTATTGGTTCCAAACTGTATCAATCTGATGTTGACCCCTAGAAGTACCAGCCAGTGACCAATCGATATTGACATTGGAGGCTCTCTTTAACGGTCAATTAGTGTAGAAAAGATTAAAAGCAAAAGAGAGGAGATTGGAAATAGTAAATAAAAGACCCAAAAAAAAAAATAGTAGATTGGACTAAAAAACTATGTCGTTAGAATGACTGGGACATGCGAAGATTGACATCATGATTCTTACAGATATACTGTTAACCATTACAATTTGTCAAAGTTGTATATCTATAAATTCACAACATTCATAGCTAAGAGAAACAAAAGTTCATAGTAAGTTCCTTACCGTTGATAACCGTGACCGTCTATTGTAGGTGTATTTTGTCTAGAAGCTAGTAAATAGACCATAGTTCTTATTGCAGGTGAACGATTCATCAATGTTGAATCAACAAATAATAGTTATTCCTAAATGTACAAAATATTTATAGTTTTCTAATATTTTTTAATTATTGTTTGGCTTTCTCAAATGAAGAACTCTGAACTTCTATCCAAAAGGTGTCGAAACTGCCATACTGATACCCAGAACCTTGGTCTCAAGGTTCCTCTGCAATTTCTCTAAGTTGTCTTTGTTGTAGATTTTGTGTCATTGTTTTCTTGCTTGATTAAGAACGAACTCATTTCCATCCATAGTTTAGGGTTGAAGGACTTCCTTTTTCTGGAAAATAGATTTTGCTTAGACTGCATGTCATAAATGCATAATGCCACTAAGTTTAATCGATACATATGAAAATTAATGATAAATGCACAATACATGCCTGAGTATATTAAGCATAGTACCAAATCATAAAAAAAAATCAATGCAAGTAGACGTAATTAGAGAAGTTTTTCTTGATAATTCTTTAGCTGCATATTCACGTAATCAGATCATTCACCCTGTTGTTGGAGAATGGTAATGTATATAAATCTTATTCATTATCGCTGTCCTCAGCTTTGCTGTAAGAAAATGCTTAAAGATCCCTAACCACAACATTCCCTTAAATTACAACCAAGATGAAACAAGTTATAATGGCAGAACAAGAATAAATCTCACAATCCTGACTTGAATGATTTTTGGATCCACTGATTCCCCTTTCAAGGGGATACTAGGAAGAGCAAGCACTTGGAAATTGATGATGTTTCCGTGTTCAACGTCAAATATGGCATAAGCCAACAAACACTCCAAAATACACTAAAATGAGTACCTTGTACCTTCAAAGTTTTGTTCTCTTCATGAGATATTATACTGAATGTCGTGTCCGTGTCTTGTCATGTCTTAATTTGTGTCCACGCAACACAACACAGGAGAGAAATATCTTGATGTGATCATTTTCTTCTGACTATGTGCATGTCCACTGCTAGGATATGCTTTAACTTTTCTATATTGACTTTTTTTTTTCCTTCTTTATTTCATTTGGATTTTCTTTCCTTTTAATTTAAAAAGAAAAGAAATCTCCCTTTGTGGTGCAAAAATTGGATCTCTGCTGCTTTAGGTTGGACTTTCTTGTTGTTGTGATGTTTACCTTATCCTGGCCTAGGATTATGATTCTTAATACAAATTCTATTCTCGGGGAATAATTATTCTTTACTTACTGAATATCGCATGGTAACTGTTTCAAAAAGGAAAAAAAATCCCCATTAGTCTTTGCAGTTACGTACTCTCCTCTCTATTCATTAATTTCAAAAAATGTAATTAGCCATAAGCTTACGCTAAATGTCATGCTCTTCTGTGGTTTTATGTGCTGGTGGTGGGTAGTTTGGCATGTAAATCTACCTTGGTCTTGATGGAACATAACCTAGAGAAATGGAACAATAGAGCAATAGTAATGCAATCTCAAAAGTTCTTCTATGATATACATGTTTTCTTTTGTCATAGATAGAAAAAGAAGCAGGTTCTAGACTGAAGTATGTAGAAGGGGCAAAAATGCAATCTACAATTAGAGTAAAGTCATATAAGAACTGCAGAAGAAAGGAATGCATGTCCCAAGTATTTGGAGTCAATTTATTGATTTGGAAATATGATATTCTTCCTTTTCTCTTCCCACAAGTTGGAAACTTGACTTTATTATCATCACCATAGCTTCTTTTTTTCATCTGAATGAGGTCAGCTGTGGATCACAAAAAAGCTCCATAAAAAGGATTGCCAAAGTTGTTATGATCACTTGTTCTTGATATCAATCCTCTAAGCTGGTAACAAGTTAATAGCTGCAATAACTATAAACACGTCGTGCCATAAAACCTAGAAGGTTGGATGGTAGTAGGTAGATTTACCATTTTGGTCATGTAGTATAAAGCTCATGCAACTAAGGAGCACCCTACAAGTTCCTCTACACTAGGACGATGAGAGTTAAAAGTGATGTGTGTTATATCACGTCGTGTGAGGAAGCTCTTGGGGGTGGGTGAACATATATACCTTACAGTGTTAGTAGGTGCTATTTCAAAGTGGATACCTAATTTGTTCTAGTAGTAGCTAGTAGAATGAGAAATTGCTACCACAAATTAGGTGCCAATAGCCGAATGAGAAATGCACCAAGAGATTCCGAGGGATACACGTTTCCATCAGTAGAAATGAGAAGAGAATGTCCTGTTGCACACTGCAAAATAGATTAGTTGTCCAGATGGTTATATACTTGTCTGCATATTTTGAACTGCACAATTAGCAAGGGGAAAGAGTAGCCATCTGCAATGGGGGAGAATTCCTATGCCGACAAAGAACAAAAACATAAGAAAGAAATGCCCCCCTATCTATTTGGAATTAGTTACATGAATCGTCTGCTGATGGCATTCTGATCTGGAGTTATTAGGTTCTGCAATTTTGATTTTACTACCATTAAAAAGTTGGGATTAGAAAACTGAAAAAAATACAACTCAACTTCTATCATGTTTTTTTTTTTTTTTTTTTTTTTTTTTTTTTGCAAGTGAATTGACTGATGATAAATTTCTTCAACTTAAATCTTTTTTGCATGCTTTCACTACTTCCCTTTTAAGTATGGACCTGACCTGTTGCTTGTTTTGCTTGCTCCGTGGTCCTTGACAAGCCCGAGTAGTATGCTGATCCTTTTTCCATTACGCAGACACATTGTTGGGGCGATTGCAGCATATATAAGGGCCCTATACAGGTCACTGTATTCAAAGATCTGGAAGAATGAAAAGCAGCTCCCAAGATGGTCCAAGGGTAAAGAAAACATCAGCCTTTTAGTCACGCACAACTCACGAATTGTGGGCTCTGACAGTTCTCTACGCGAAGTTTAAAATCCTTGGGGCTTCTAATTCTTTACAGAGATGAATGTACCATTATCCAGCACCTAGGCGTACGAGGTGAACTTAACAGTTCTTTGAGGGGAGTTCTTCAACAGACTTTCAGGGCCTCATAACTGTTCCATTTACCAGAGCTTCCAGCTCCATTGCTGAAGTCTGATCTAGTTCTGATTGTTGGTACTTCCAAAGGGATGTCTGAAAGAGAGCATATTGTTTCCTGTATTCTTTTCTTGATGTAATTATAAGCGATAAAAAAAAGTTCAAAGGTTTTCAGTTTTAGAACAGAGTTGTCATTTAACTTAATACTTTTTACTGTTTGTCATAGTAAGAGAATGAGATTTGCGAAATTGATTGTTGTTCGTCGTATGGCTAGAATTTAGATCAGATTTGTACTGCGATTTTTAATTTTGTAATCGTTATCTTGACGGTAGTGGATTCTACCATATTGTTTCTATGATAAAATAGGAGAGTGCATTTGTGATGGCTGCAAATGGTTGTGGTGTGGTGGTGGTGGTGGTGGTTTGCCATATGCCATGAATGTTGTAAGAGGCCTGTTGCTTGTCCAAATTGTCATTGATTCCTATAATAATGCTTTGGTAATCATAGTTCATTCTGGGGGCACCTTTCCTAAGCAAGGGGAGGTTACTTCTAGAAGTTACTTTTGCCTTTTCTTTTTGCAACAATGTCGAACAAATCTCCTTTGACCCTCTTTACTCGACCTTCCTTTGATCTTGAAGCTTTAGTGCAACAAACACATGTAGTAAGTGGTCTTGCGTGCATGGACAAACTGGTACATATCAATTACTTGATCTAGTTCCTTGAAGTCTACTAGAGTAGTGATTGTCTGCCAACTAAGCCAAGAAAACAAGACACTATTTCCCCCACCAATCGAGATGAACTGGATGAAGATCATGAAGGGTTTTCAAATTTGAGAATTTTTTTCATTAATAGAATAAATGGTGATGAAATGACATAACAAGATTTTCTTGGTATACTTGGTTATCATGCCAGTCTGATCTGATACACTGAAGGTCTTTGAGTTCGAATCCTGGAAAAGCTATATTATTAATTTTCTTTTGTGGTTTGAGCCAAGTTTTAGTTTTGGATTAAATAAATTATTAATTGCTAAATAGAACATTGTGGGCATTTGATCTAGTGGCATGATTCTTGTTGGGAAAATAAGATCCTTTTCGTCTTTGTGTTGAGATGAGAAAAAAAAATGAAAGGAAAAGAAGATTTGAAATGTTGCACACGAAAGATTTATCCAGGTTTGACCCAATTTGAGCTTACGTTCTCCCATCCATTTTTTGTCATTTTCACAATAATGAAATGCAAGATTACGATGGGCACCTCTCATACCATTTATTTTTTGTCATTTTCACTATAATGAAATGCAAGATTACGATGGGCACCTCTCATACCATTTATTTTTTGTCATTTCACTATAATGAAATGCAAGATTACGATGGGCGCTAAGCCGGTACAACGTAGCTTGGGGATTAACTTCTCCTCACAACTCACTTGAAGTGGATTACAAGGTTGATGTGTGGATTGCTAAGAACTTTTTGTTTTAGCTTTCACCATTTCTCCTCTATTTATATGGAGGATATGCCTCTTGGTATCAGCTGGGTACACCTCTTTTTATGCATGGAGAAGCCCGAAGATCAGTCCTTCCGTCTCCCTATGCATTGAGAAAGGCAAGACATAAATGCTGCATGCATGCAAAATGTGAATAGATAGGCCACTTCAAATAACCATAACTTCTTCAATACACATCCAAATGCTTTGATTCAAAGCCTAGAATAAAACCAGAACATTTCTCTACAAGTTTCGTATTAAGCTCGAGCCAAATAACAACTACAATAGTTTCTAAATAACCTCCAAAAAAAATCATATCACAAAAAATAGTACCGACACTACTAAAATCTGCTCATTTGGCGACATAAATTTAGCGACGTTCGATTAACGTCGCTAAATTGTGTACATTAGCGACGTTTTAGTGAAGCGTCGCTAATCATCGCTACTAGCGACGAAGTAAGCTACGAAATAACGACGTATATTAATTACATGAGCTAGTCGTCGCGAAACGTCGCTATGACGTCGCTAATAGCGACTAATTTAGCGACTGTCGTTTGAACGTCGCTAAATTCTAATTATATCTCCCCCCCCCCCCCCCCGCAGATTCATTTCCCCCCATTTTCCTCTCTCAATCTCTCTCCTCCCCCCCTCCGGCGCTCTCACTCTCTCCGGCGGCGACTCTCACTCTCTCTGGCGACTCTTCTCCCTCTCCGGTACGTGACTCTCCCCCTCCCCTCTCTCTCTCTCTCTCTCTCCGTCTGTTTTGGTTGTTGGTGGTTTGGGGGGTGCAGGTGGCTCGGGGGAAGGTGCAGGGGGGGATGCGGGTGGTTGGGGGTGGCTGGAGGGTGGCTGGGGGTGGGGCAGGGGGGACGAGGGCGGCTGGGGGAGGGGAGCTAGGGTTAGGGTTCGGGTTAGGGTCCATTTTCTTCCATTTTACTCTCTCACTCTCTCTCCTCCCCCCTCCGGCGCTCTCACTCTCTCCGACGACTCTCACTCTCTCCGACGACTCTCTCTCTCCGGCTGTTTTGGTTGTTGGTGGTTGGGGGGTGCACGTGGCTCGGGAGGAGGGGCAGGAGGGATGCGGGTGGCTGGGGGGGTGGGGCAGGGGGGACCAGGGCGGCTGGGGGAGGGGAGGTAGGGGTAGGGTTCGGATTAGGGGTGGGTATGTATGGGCGGCTGGGGGAGGGGAGGTAGGGGTAGGGTTCGGGTTAGGGGTGGGTATGTATGGGCGGCTGGGGGAGGGGAGCAGGGGGGTGGGGGCGGCTGGGGGAGGGGAGCAGGGGGGAGTGGAGGGTTAGGGTTCGGGTTAGGGGTGGTGTAGGGGGGCTTGGTCAGGGGCACCGATAGTGCCGAAAAATCTGATAATTTAGTAATAATTATTTGTTTTCCGACACCGAAAAATGTGATACTCCGATTCGAACGCACCGATAGTGTCGATATTTGTAACAAGTAGTTTTGTTGGTTGGTTAATTGGTAACATTGT
Source organism: Iris pallida (assembly GCA_029216955.1). NCBI lineage: Eukaryota > Viridiplantae > Streptophyta > Magnoliopsida > Asparagales > Iridaceae > Iris > Iris pallida. The sequence goes on from JANAVB010005598.1 coordinate 17,984,193, forward strand.
GATCGGGACATATAGTCCCTGCAGTCATTCGACTGGCGAGACAGAAACTATGGTACGACATGGTGATCAGGACATAGTCCCTGCAGCCATTCGACTGGCGAGGCAGAAACTGTGTAGCCGTAGATAAAGTTGATTGCCCTCCGACCCTCATCCCTCGACAATAATGATATGACAACCTATCGCTATATCTTATATAGTAGTAGATGATGTCTTAGTATTACATTATGTGAGTTCATCATGATTCTGTTACATTCTTCAGATAGTAGATACGATAAGAACATATACTACACCATATGTACAGAACATAGATGATTCACACTAATGTATGCTAGAATGAATTTTGGGTTGTGTTCTGAGCCATCCGTTCTCACACTTGGTGATCGGAACATATAGTCCCTGCAGCCATTTGACTGGCGAGACAGAAACTATGGTACGACATGGTGATCAGGACATAGTCCCTACAGCCATTTGACTGGCGAGGCAGAAACTATGTAGCCGTAGATAAAGTTGACTGCCCTCCGACCCTCATCTCTCGGCAATGATGATATGACAACCTATCGCTATATCTTAAATAGTAGTAGATGATGTCTTAGTATTACATTATGTGAGTTCATCATGATTCTGTTACATTCTTCAGATACTAGATACGATAAGAACATATACTACACCATATGTACAGAACATAGATGATTCACACTAATGTATGCTAGAATGAATTTTGGATTGTGTTCTGAGCCATCCGTTCTCATACTTGGTGATCGGGACATATAGTCCCTGCAGCCATTCGACTGGCGAGACAGAAACTATGGTACGACATGGTGATCAGGACATAGTCCCTACAGCCATTTGACTGGCGAGGCAGAAACTATGTAGCCGTAGATAAAGTTGACTGTCCTCCGACCCTCATCCCTCGGCAATGATGATATGACAACCTATCACTATATCTTATATAGTAGTAGATGATGTCTTAGTATTACATTATGTGGGTTCATCTTGATTCTGTTACATTCTTCAGATACTAGATACGATAAGAACATATACTACACCATATGTACAGAACATAGATGATTCACACTAATGTATGCTAGAATAAATTTTGGGTTGTGTTCTGAGCCATCCGTTCTCACACTTGGCAAAAAATCAAATTTTCTGTACTTTATCTGCTTTCGAAAATGTACTCAAATTATATGATGGTTTCTTTAGTTAGCTTGCTTATGTTACAATTATATTATTTGTGAATATCGATCTTACCAGATGGCACCCATGACCCGAGGAGCGGCACGTCGTTTGAGGAAAACAGTGAATGCTGAGGTGGTTCCTCCTACTGTTAAGGAGGAAGTGGCACCGGTAGCTAGTGAGACCGGGAGTTCTATTCATCCAGCACGGTAGCTAGTGAGAGCGGGAGTTCTATTCATGCAGCACTTGCAAGGGACTACATCTCTCTTGCCGCCGTCGATCCCACTTATTCGAGGTGGTTGCGTGATCGTATCACTGAGCGTTTGTGTGAGCTGCGTGGTTCTCATTAGCTATTAGTACTTATTTGTATTGGACTGTTTGTATTGGGTTGTTTTTGTATTAGACTATTTGTATTGGACTATATATATGAATTAGTACTGTGTCAATCTCTGGATTGTATTGGACTACGACATGGTGATAAGGACATAGTCCTTGTAGCCATTCGACTAGCGAGGCAGAAACTATGGTACGACATGGTGATCAGGACATAGTCCCTGCAGCCACTCGACAACCAACCGGAGAGGATACTTTGAGAGATCCATCTGAGTAGGACGCATACTCTGAGAGATCACCTTTACAAGAATGATATCAGTAGTGGAATTGAGTGTTGGAGGAGATATTATCAGAGTATACGTCCTACTCAGATGGGTCTCTCACAGTTACTATTTTTTTTTGACAGCATTGTGGATGTGCTCCGTCAACAGATTATTGCTCTGAGCCAAAACTTTGCCCCGGAGCTCAAGTGGACATCCTTCGTGTAGAGCTCGAGCGAGAGGTTTCTGACAGCATGTTGGTCTCCTTTGTCAAAGGATTCTTGCTCGTCCCATAATTGGTTGTGGGACGAGCAAGAATCCTTTGACAAAGGAGACCACCATGCTGTCAGGAACCTCTCGCTCGAGCTCTACACGAAGGATGTCCACTTGAGCTTGTCCCACAATTAGTTGTGGGACGAGCAAGAATCCTTTGACAAAGGAGACCACCATGCTATCAGGAACCTCTCGCTCGAGCTCTACACGAAGGATATCCACTTGAGCTCCAGGACAAAGTTTTGGCTCAGAGCAAGAATCTGTTGACGGAGCACATCCACCATGCTGTCAGAAAAAAATAGTAACGGTGAGAGACCCATCTGAGTAGGACGTATACTCTGATAATATCTCCTCCAACACCCAATCCCACTACTGATATCATTCTTGTAAAGGTGATCTCTCATAGTATACGTCCTACTCAGATGGATCTCTCAGAGTATCCTCTCCGGTTGGTTGTCGAGTGCTACTTAGTTAAAGTTCAAGTGCTACTTAGTTGTGTCTCTCTCTCTATCTATCTCGCTATCAACGCTATTGTATTGTTCCCCCTCACATCTGAAAGTTCTCTCAGTTATTTGATAATTACTGTATTTCACTTCTAGTTAGTTTTATGTGATTCTTTGATAGTTCTCTTATTTATTCTGTATTTTGGCTCCAGCTCCAGCTCCATTTGCATTAATCTACGGTACAACATGGTGATCAGGATATAGTTCCTGCAGCCATTCGACTGGCGAGGCAGAAACTATGTAGCCGTAGATAAAGTTGACTGTCCTTCGACTCTCATCCCTCGGCAATGATGATACGACAACCTATCACTATATCTTATATAGTAGTAGATGATGTTTTAGTATTACATTATGTGAGTTCATCTTGATTCTGTTATATTCTTCAGATACTAGATACTAGATTCGATAAGAACGTATACTACACCATATGTACAAAACATAGATGATTCACACTAATGTATGCTAGAATGAATTTTGGGTTGTGTTCTGAGCCATCCGTTCTCACACTTGGAGAAAATTGAATTTTCTGTATTTTATCTTACGCACAAATACCGCTCGAGTAAGCCAAAGGCATGTAGCCACTTTCCTCCCTCCATTCCCCCTCTCCCTCTCTCATGCTATCAACGTCACAACTTTTCCAGTGTTGCTCCCTGTAATGATGATGAACGCAAAAATCAAAGACCCCCCTCTCCTTTCTCACTCTTCACAGTTCTCACAACAGGAAGGATCAGTGTTTTCTAGTTCTCTTCTATCCATCCATTCCTTCGTTCTGATCAAGCCTCCAAATATGATATCTAGCTCAAGTGTAGAGGCAGGAAAGAAGAAGTGGACAGGAAGAGGAGGGGGAAGCAGCACAGCCGGCGGCAAGACCTGGAGGAATTTCAGTAGGTTTTCTTCAACATCCGTAGGAGAACTATAAGGATATATCTTTTCACAATATGTCACCTTATCAAAGGCCCTTAATGTGAATATCATGTTACCGCGGTGTCGGAAGACTAACATGTCATAATTTTCTAAGCCGTGTGCTTTGACATAATCCTTCCAACTCTTTCCTCATATGTATTTTGTATTTCGTATTCTGTATTTTGGCTCAGGCTCCAGCTCCAGTACCATTTGCATTCTGGAACCTTTTTTTAACTTAGCGACGTTTTTAGCGACGTTAACATTAGTCGCTAAATATTAGCGACGTTAATAAATGTCGCTAAATGCGTCGCTAAATGCTGACGTGGTAACACGTGGCACCATAATCTGATGTCAGCTCATCGTCGCCAAAACGTCGCAATAGTGTCGCCAAACGACGACAACACAATAACGTCGCTGTTTACGTCGCTAATTAGCGTCAACCAATAAACGTCGCAAATTACGTCGCTAATTAGCGACGTTAATAACGTCGCCAAATAACGTCGTCCTAGCGACGTTTTGCGACGTTTTCTCATTTAGCGACACGTTTTTTTTCGTCGTTCCCGAAACGTCGCCTTAAACGTCGCTAAATTGATTTAGCGACGTTTTCACCGAGGTTAGCGACGTATTTAGCCGTCGCTAATCTGACAAATTTTTGTAGTGCGAGAAAAAATGACTAAGTATATGGCCTAACGCCCAACCATGGATGACCGATTTCCATGGAACAAATTCATGTCAATTCATCATGGGGGATGGACCCATTTTCCATCAATTTCACTGAGGGTGCGAGTGGTTTTCAAGCGATCATAAAAGATATAGTATGTTTGAAGTTGATTTCTTGTTTAAGACCAAACCTGGAACATTATATATATATATATATATATATATATATATATATATATATATATATATATATATATATATATATATAGGGTCGTTCTACAATACATCCGCTGGAAATGGATGTATCGATACATCCAAAATCTGGACCGTTGGATGTTGATCCAATGGTTCGGATTGAATAATAGTGTAGAAACATCATTTAATGCTGATTTAGACTTTTGACCTGTTGGTAACTTGCTTTAGTAGGTCATTCTTCACTTTAATTTTTTCGATGAACACCCTAAATTAATTCATATTTACTCTCTCAAAAGTCCATCCAATTTAATATTTCGTATTATATTTTTTTTGGTTACAGGCCGTCGTGGTGGTGGTGTTGGTGTTGTGGTGGAAAGAGAAACAGAGATGAAGATGGAAATAAGAATCGGTCCGGATCACGTCGAACGTCGTCGAGCCCTCCTAGAACAACGAGGAGTACCAGCTGCGCCGTGAAGAATCGGTTCGCTTCGCGTCGGACATAGTCGAAACCTTCTCGAACAAGAAGTATTAGCGGCGCCGCTCTAATTTTACTGTCCATGCCATTGTCAGAAATCTTATTTTTCATCTAATAATTTAATATTTTGTTAATAAAGCTACATGTCACGGTGGTGGTTGTGAACTGAGGAAAACCTGCTTCTGAGGTCGGGCGGATCATCTTGTCACATATTTTTAAAAAAAATCTGTATTGATCGGACGAATTTTTTTTACTTTTCTAATAATAATATTTTCGAAGAGAATATTTTATTTGGACGGTGAACGGCCATTCTCTTTGCTTTTAACACGGAGAATGACCATTCTCTTTGCTTTTAACACGGCGAATGGACGGAGAATGGCCATTCTCTTTGCTTTTAACACGGCGAATGGACGGAGAATGGCCATTCTCTTTGCTTTCTACACGGCGAATGGACGGAGAATGGCTGTTCTCTTTGTTTTTAACACGGAGAATGGCCATGCTCAAGGAGAATGGCCATTCTCCGTTACTTTAACATGGAGAATGGCCATTCTCCGTTCTTTGAAAACGGAGAACGGACACTCTCTGTGCTTTTAACAAAGTATGGTACATTTAGGACTGGAAATGTTCAAGTATCTCATATTTTTTTCACCAAATATTTACAGTATTTTTAATATCATTTACCATAGTACATTCATTTTATATTAAATCATTTTCAAGATAATCCGAATATCATTTTATCAGGCTTCCACTGTATGACTAAACAAAATTTCTTGCGAATGTTTGAATATAATTAACCTACTATCAAAGAGAATTTTTCTTACATTACATTATGCCTTACACTGGCATCGACTTCATACTGATGGCATCGATGTACTGATGGCAATAACAAAGGATGAACATGCAGGATTACAATTATGTTTCCGCAATAACAAGGGATGAACATGCATGATTACAATTTTGCTTCAGCAATAACAAGGGATGAACATGCACTGGCATCGAATTCATACTGATGGCATCGATATAATGATTTTTTACAGAAAGCAAAACACATTACAATCAAATAAAGTTTCAGTGATCCCAGGAATGCATCCGTAATGAGGCCACCTGTAAACCCTAGCAATGCACCCAGGACTCACGAAATCTGTGATGGGCATCTGCAAATCAAAGGAATACACCAAAATATCAATATCATCTATCAAGGCCAACTGCCAACCAAATAAACGCTTCAACCAAAAAATCATAATCAAATTAAGTATACTTCATTCCAAGTCCAATAAACTGCATAATTCATGTTACAGTAATCTGTCCAATCTACGTTAGTAATTCAACATAGAACCTGCATAATTCACAATACAATAATCCAAATAAATATCAGACCTACTCTAAATTCAAGACCATATTACATTTTCAAAACAAATTACGAACTATGCACTGAGTACAAGCGAAAAGTTTAGTCTTACAATATTTCAAACACAAAATTTAGTTTGTCCGCCATGACCAACAAATATTCAGAACAATATTACAAGTCAAATATTACTTCCACATTGAAATAAGAGACATTCAAAACTCAAAAGATGAATCTTCATAGACGTCTCCATCTTCTTCTTCTTGTTTCTTTTTTTTTTCCTACTTCTTCTTTCTCAAAATATCCTTCACCTACACCTTGAGGGACGGATGAAGAAAAATTATAGTCAGTATTGACTCACTTTATAGGTAGAAATGACATCCAGAAACATAAATAGAAGTATCAAAGTGATGGCTAGCATTAAAGTGTCAATGTGCACAGTCTATATTTTTACATAAGATTTTGGGCTAGCCCCATTTACCTTCTTCACGAGGGAAGGAAAATCTTATTCTTGGTCAGCAAATTCAACCTCTATCTGGTTAATCTTATCCAGAATCAATTTCTGGTTGTCGGATATAGTCTTCATCTCTTTGAAGACATTCTCAAAGTTTGCAGCAACAAAATTGTATAGATCATCAACCCTGTCCTTAGTGTTTTTGATTCCATAAGTTGATGGTTTTCCAGATGTTGATGGTTTGCTTGCAGCTGCTGCCCGTTTTCCAAACATTCGAGTGAATGTTAGTTTTCTCATGGGGCCTTTGTTTTTAATATAAACATCCCCTGCTAAGCTTGGGACAGAATGTTTATTAGCCATCGAGCATACAAATCCTCCGAAAGGGAGAGCTGTCCTTGCAGTTGGTTTTCCCACGAGATGCATCATTCTACTGAACATGTAGGAACCTATATCCATCCTTTTTTTCTTCCCCATATAATAAAGAAATTTTACTCTCTCGGGATGGATGGAAAACTCATGTCCAGTAGGGTTGAGTATTTGAGATACGTAGACATGCAACAATTTATACAAAGTTTTTAATTGATCTTTGTATACATTTTGAGGGGTCTTGGCACCCATTGAAACACCTATAATCTCATGAATTGCATCCGTCATGAAAATATTATCAATATCTTTTATATCAAACTCAGGAACTGGATCAAATCCATAAAATTCGTTGATGACAGCAGCATTTACCCTAATCAGTTTCCCTCTCAGAAACACCAGTGGTTGATCCTCTTCTTTTTCTTTAATTTCAGCCGGAAGATTTGAGTAAAATTCTCTTACTATTGTTTGGGAGATTTTCTCAAGACAGGATTTGTTCAGTTTCTCCAATTGATAGAATTTCAATATATCCAGGAAAGCTTCGTCTTCGACATCATCCATCTTAATTGATCTTTCAGGCATAACAGCCTTTTTCTTGAAATATTTAATGTATATCTTCTTAGTTTTAGAGTCTTTAAATTTTTTTACCTCCTCTCCAGCCTGGGACTTATCTGATGATTGCTCTTCCTCTTCATTTTCCTCTTCTGATGAGGATTCAAAATCCACAGAGTATGCTGATGACTCTGTATCCGTTGCCACCTTAGCCTTCGCTTGAGTACGCCTTCGATCTTCATAAGTTGAGTCTTCCGACGACTCTGTATCGAAGATAGAATTTCTGGTCTTTGTCGAGCAATGAGTGTTTTTAGCCTTTTTTGCACGTGGCTTGGCTGCCGCCTCCGCTTTCATCGTCGCTGCCACCGCCGCTGCTTCCGCCGCTGTCCTTTCGGGCTCTGCCCTAGCGACCATAATCTTGATTTTTGCCGCCCTTGCAAGTTCTGCCCTTCGGGCCTGTATCGCATCCCTTCGTGGATCCTTCCCCTTCGGCGATGGTCGTTGTTTCTTCGGCGGCATTTTGATTAGAAGAGGGTTTGGGAGAGGGTTTGGGAGAAGGAAGAGGGTTTGAGAGAAGAAGAGGGAAAGTTCGACCGTCTTATATGACCTTGGAAAGTGGAAAAAATTAGAATAGTTTTGAGTCTTAAATTAAATTTATTACTATTATTACTAGTATAAGACGGTCGAATTTATTACTATTAAATTTAAAAAACTACTTTCCAAAATTAAATTTATTACTATTATTACTAGTATATATCCATGTGAAATCACTACATAAACCTTTGGGATTTTGAGACCTTAATTTTAAAAAATTCTTTTCCAAAATTAAATTTATTACTATTATTACTAGTATATATCCACGTGTTTCGTATAAATTATTGAAAAATTTGGCAGAAAAAACGTGGTGGAAACATATTTATTTAAAAAAATTTGACAACATATTTAAGAATGTGAAGTTTAAGACTCAATATTTCCATTTTACGAATATTTGATTAAATTTTTGAAAATAAGAAGACTATGTACTTGAAAAGAGTAAAATTGAAACACTCAATGTTGTCCTCTATTTTACTTTGTAATCATATTTAAGATGGATTTGACGGCAAGATTGACGCTGGCAGCATAATCAATTCTATGACGTAACAAGTCATTGATGGGGATATCGTCGCTGATATATTGATTTGACGTAAAAAGATTTGTTAATTATAAAGAGCAATGCTATAGTTAGCAAATGGGTGTAAGTTGTAAGAAGGTTGTAAAAGTTTGATTGTAGCCGAAACCAAATTGAGTTAACAAAATATTATATTTCATTAAATTCCAACTTCGTCGCCGGAACATTCTCCAGAGAAGTATACAAGAGGAGGACAAAAAACTGTAAAACACGGAAAAAAAAAAAGGGTCTAGCCCTCACTGGCCTCCCGGAGGATCTCCGCAAAGTCCTGCAGGGTGCGCACACCCGCCCTATGGCACAGGCGGCGAAACGCTTCCCTCTTCTCCAGAGAATCCCGTTCCTCCGGAGTGATCGGCAACAGGTCAAAGTTTGGCGCCGGATGAAGAGGTCGAGCGATGACCTCCAGTGACAACCCGCAGGCGGTCAGAAAGTTTGCAGCCGCTGCCAGCCAGTCATGGGCCGGAGGCGGCGCAGAGGGTGCTCCATGCGAAGGGGTTCGGCGACGACTGGAAGAAGGCTCTGGCAATGGTTCCCAACCAGATGATCTTTTTGGAGCCATGTTAAATGTGCAACCTACTCAGATGAATGGGGACCCCTATGTATATATATACACGTTCCTAACCGACTCTTCCTATTCCTTATTGGAAGTTGGGATATAATGTTAAAGTTACAACCAAATGCTTACAACACTCTTACAACCTTCACCCATTGCTGACATGTGGGCCATGTCATCAATGGGTGAAGGTTGTAAGAGTGTTGTAAGCAAGCATTTGGTAGTAGACTATAAGAGACATTATTGATGTCTTATTCCAGGCTTAGTTGGTTGTGCTGTTTGGCTTTTACATGGAAGGCCTAGGTTCGAGTCTGGTGTTTGGGTTCTGTAGAATTTTTCTATTGTTAACATTTTTTGGGTGCTATTATATGCTTTTAACTTAGTATGGAACAATTTTTGGGACTGTTAATGGCCATTCTCCGTTCCTCTAACACGGAGAATGGTACATTTAGGACGGATGTAGGACGGAGAATTGTACATTTAGGACGTCGAATGGTACATTTAGGACGGAGAATGGTACGTTTAGGAATGTTCTGTAGGGTTGTGAATTTTAAATAGTTTGGCTGTTTAGTTTTGTTTTGAATCTATATAAATTGGTTTTGAAGGCTCGTGAAGATGAATTAGTTTGGCTGTTTGGTTGTTAATGGTCATTCTCCGTTCCTCTAACACGGAGAATTGTACATTTAGGACGGCGAATGGTACATTAGGATGGAGAATGATAGATGTAGGACGGAGAATGATAGATGTCGGACGGAGAATGGTCCATATAGGACGGAGAATGGTACATTTAGGACTGTTGTGTAGGGTTGTGAATTTTAAATAGTTTGGCTGTTTAGTTTTGTTTTGAATCTATATAAATTGGTTTTGAAGGCTATGAATTAGTTTGGCTGTTTGGCTGTTAATGGCCATTCTCCGTTCCTCTAACACGGAGAATGGTACATTTAGGACGGAGAATTGTACATTTAGGACGGCGAATGGTACATTAGGACGGAGAATGCGGAAAGTTGGACGGAGAATGATACATGTAGGACGGAGAATGGTCCATATGGGACGGAGAATTCATTTTGAATAAGGTAAAATCTGTGTTGGGAAATGGCGAAATCTCTTGGATATGATTACACTGAGATGTTGTATTAATGGTAAAATCTGTGTTGGAAAATGTCGAAATCTCAGAAGTGAGCCGTCTTCGGCGTCATTATATCACAGTCCATTTTATTTATAAAAAAATAATCATGTTAAAAATTAGTATTGACAAAAGTAAAACTTGCTCAAAATGGAGAATCGAACTCATAAAAATATCTTGTATGTAGACTAGTGAAAAATATATACTCCTCCGTCCCAAAAATATAGTCTCACTTTCCTTTTTGGTTTGTCCCATATTATAGCCCATTTCTTTTTATATAATGGATGTTTGTGGAGTAATTTACAAATTTAGCCTTATTTAAACTGCAATTATATCAAGATAAACTCTACAATTCTCTATGCATTTAAAAGTTGTATTTTGAAAATATACTTGAGCTCTAATGATGGATACTGAAAAGACACTTTAGTTTATATTGCCTCCAAAATTCAAACTAAAATTTGCCAAAATATTGTCTCCAAAGTTTAATGGCATTCATTAACCCAATTAGAGATCACAATAAGTACAAAAGCAAAATTCAAAACATCTATAAGGGGCATATTGGAGAGATTTTGTTTTGTTGGACATATTAATTGGATTTTCTTAATCTTGGTGAAAATAGAAATAGGACTATATTTTTGGGACGGAGGGAGTATAAAGAAATGCATGCATGCATGCTAGTGTTTTCACCATTAACCCCAGTAATGATAGATCGTATCTAATTCATTATACCACTCGTACATAGGTTCTCCTGGTACTGGGATTACATTATCAAAGGGTTTTTTAAACGTCTGAATTGAATAACAAATTTTCTAAAGTTCGTCGTCGAAGATCACGTTGAAGCACCCACGTATGTCGAGCAGGCGAAGACCCTTGCAGTTGCATATGATAGATCGCAGCGTGTCTCCATTGAACATGTCGAATCCCATATGTAGGTGCTCGAGACGCGGCATCGAATCAGCCACGGCCTTTCCCTCTGCCTCGTTTTTCGTGTCCAGCACGAACATGTTCCTGAGCATGAAATCCGGAGGGGGCATGTTCCTACTCAGCTTGACCAGACGGCGGCAATAATTTTTGGCAGAAATTATTCCAGTCGACGTGATGTAGAGGCAGTAGCTAATGTCGAGTTCTTCCAGCACAGGGAGAAACTCCAAGTGTCTCACGAAAGTTTCATCACTCACGTCGCACTTCGGAATGTGCAGAACCCTTAGAAATTTTCAACTGTATTATAAAAATGGGAAAACATCAATAGAAATTAACAAAAGTATACGTAAAATTTTGTAATAGAAAAAATAAAGTATTAGAATAAGACCAAATAAAATTTTGCACTGGCCTTAAACATGCAAAAGAGAAGGCTGCTTCGTCGAGCTTGTACGCGGAGAGGGACCCTAGATGTCCCTCACTGCGAGCCACGAGCTTCATTACGGTCAAACTAATCTCAGCGGTTTTCTGGGTCCTCCGGCACCACTGTACCAAGTCGACGTTGGACCAATAGTCTAAGGGACCGTTGAGCGCCTTCCACCACGAACGGCAAACTGGGGCCACGTTGCACATTACCTCGTCCGCCGGCATCCCCGACAGTACCAGTATCATCGAGAGAATCTCGGTAGGGATGACGGCCCATCCGCTGCAGTTGATCTTGCTCCTCTCCATTGCGACTGTTCTTCTTCTTCTTTTCTTTGTTTCTCTCTAGTCGGATGGGTTCTCTTCTTTGGAAAAGGCTATTTAACCCTCGTTTACGCGGGTGTATGTAACCCGCTCGTGGAGGGGTGTGTCCGAACAAGTCACGAATCTATTAGGAAATAACGGTAATGCCACTGTATTAATATTAGCAATTAGTCGTTTGGGCTCCCAACATATTTGGGTGATGCCATCTCCCATTATGTGGCATCTGACATGGCAGATGACATAACAGCTGACATGGCAAATTTTAACCCCAAAAATTAATTACCCAAAATTTTTTAATGTTAATGTTAATGTCAATATTAATATTAATGTTAATGCTAATGCTAATGTTAATGTTAATATTAATGTTAATATTAATCAATGTTAATTTAATATTAAATTATTTATTTACTATTAATGTTCATTTTAATATTAATTTTATTCTTAAATTTTGCCATGTCAGCTGTCATGTTAGCAACCATGTCATATGCCACATAATGGAAGATGGTATCACCCAAATTTTTTGGGAGCAAATAGCATTTTTGTAATATTAGTTTTAATTATATTGTAAATTTTAAATTAACAGAAAAGCCAATGTAGATTTAATATTAATGCTCTGAATAGCCCAACTCATCATGCCAATTGGCTACAACGCTCATGATCTCTCTAGCTCACAAAGGAGTACATTGTTCCATACATTATGCCTCTTTATAGCCAACAAGTAGTCTTCGGCTGAACATCTCGCAAGTCCGAACGCCAATGTGGTAGCTCCTCTTGAACGCTAAGGACTCCATGCATCTGGAAGTCCAAGCCGAGCCCCGCCTCGAGCCGAACCTATCCTGAACTTGTCCACCACCGTGTCCCTGCGGCAGATACAGTTAGACATAATGTTAACATAAACATTGTGATCGTGCTCATCTATGTCCCATTTCGCCTAGCCTGCAAGGTTAGAACTTTACATAAGAAATCATATCATTTCACTCAACCAACCAACCGTAAACTTAAACATATGCATAAGGGTGGCAGGCCCTGCGCCTGCACCCAGCGCTAATCTCAGCCCACCGGCCCTATCTATATGAAGGTCACGGTGTTTCTGTCACAACCCGCACCCTGATTAGGGGCACGAGTACGTGGTTACGTCCACCGTGATTAGGGGCACGAGTACGTGGTTACGCCCTATCTATATGAAGGTCACGGTGTTTCTGTCACGACCCGCACCCTGATTAGGGGCACGAGTACGTGGTTACGTGGTTACGTCCAGCCTCGAGCCGAACCTATCCTGAACTTGTCCACCACCGTGTCCCTGCGGCAGATACAGTTAGACATAATCTTAACATAAATATTATGATCGTGCTCATCTATGTCCCATTTTGCCTAGCCTGCAAGGTTAGAACTTTACATAAGAAATCATATCATTTCACTCAACCAACCAACCGTAAACTTAAACATATGCATAAGGGTGGCAGGCCCTGCGCCTGCACCCAGCGCTAATCTCAGCCCACCGGCCCTATCTATATGAAGGTCACGGTGTTTCTGTCACGACCCGTACCCTGATTAGGGGCACGAGTACGTGGTCAACGGTATCCTGTCAGAAAAATGAGCAAGTACAAACACCAACAGAAGTTCCATATGAATTGACAAATACTATAAGAGACATTATAATGAAATACAAGACAAAGATATAGGCGACTTGGAAACCATTTGAAGCCGAGTTACAACCCTTGGACCAATAAATGTAAAATGTGATTTGAATTATTAGAGCGATATGTGATCTGCTAGGGAGTCATGGTGCTCCCTGAACTGTAGCCGGTGCACCTCTCTCCACTGCTGCCATAGCTAGCTGATGCAAGTTCTCCATGGTCTGTCGCAGCAATGACCCTGGCCTGTCATCACGCAATGACCATGGACGGTTCGCATCGTAATGCATCTTTGGCATCCTTATGTGTAAGACTATGATCGCTTTGATACAGGTTGCTAGACCAATATCCGAAGGATCCCAAACCTACTGATATCATAGCTTATCACAACACTTGACGGTCGCAACCCGTCCTAATGATGTGCACCATAAATACCATACATAATTCCCTCCTTTGAACTACTAGGTTGAATTAAGATGATGTGCACCATAAATACCATACATAAATACGTACACTGGACGGTCGCAACAATATCATAGCTTATTGAGTATATTATATTGACATTGCTTGTCCTCCATTCGTAGTTGATCGTTCTTGACAGGTTTTGATATTATATATGTTGTTAAATAGTAGAACTAGACAGCGTTCTACGTCGTTTCTGCGGTGTAGGCTGGGACGCTGTCACGTTATGGAATGGCTTCTCTGGAACCATCCTGGACGTATAGCTTTGTTAATCGGGGTCCTTTCAACGCAAGTAGCTAGCTTCGATGCAAGTCCCCGCTAAACCTGTGCTGATCGAGGAAACTACGTTGTCGACAAGTTGTCCATAACCGTGCGAAGACATATTTTCCTTTTAGTTATTAAGATATAGCCTACATTATCTTTGAAAACTCAATCCCTTTTCCGTGTTTGCGCCCTTGCATTTATCCTTTCATTCGCAACAACATTATCAATTTACCTAGGAAGGGGGTCGAGAAGAGGAGGGTCAGCCACTCACATTGAGTTTACTTCAGGCGAGAGAATGGATCTTAATTCAACCTTTCCCGTTCGATCGAGTCAATCGATCCCGACCTATCGGTCCCGACCGAATCAATAGCGACAGTGTTCCTTTCTCGCGCACCCTATCACGACCCGCACCCGGAGTAAGGGCATTCCATAACGTAACAGCGTCCCAGCCTACACCGCAGAAACGACGTAGAACGCTGCCTAGTTCTACTATCTAACAACAGTTAGATATTACAACCTGTCGAGAATCAAGGGTCGTCGTCTAACCCAGCTATGGCAGTCTATTCTTGTGTATTGCTCCTTCAACCAATCCATTCCTAGGCCAAGGGACCGATTCGGCCCGCAGCAAAAGGGTCGTCGTCTAACCCAGCTATAGTCCGTGATGTCTTGACATTGCCAGTGGCCTTCACACCCTTTCACTGCTTAACAAATGCACGTGACACGGGACGCTGCTTGCTATACTTCGATAGCCCAACAAAACTCTTTTCTAATGTGTTCGTGCAACGACTTGACAAGCAAGGGCTACGTCAAGCCTAGCATCGAGGGAAATACGACTTAAACTATGGGACAAGCGAATGTTAGAATTAATTGTAGTTCCAATTACATTTTAAATAAAAAAGAATGCAATTTTAACTTTAACTAGTTTGAAGTAAATGTTAAATCCAAAACTATTTTTAATTTTAGTAGTCA
>JANAVB010005598.1:18004522-18132644 GCA_029216955.1 Iris pallida
TATTCTAAAAGTTTGTTCTAACTATTAGGTAGACATTCTTAAGAAACTGTTTAGACTCATTTCCTATTTACGGCCGAGGGTTTACAATTGGACCTTCCGGGCCTGGACTGTAAGAGTCCAAAAAATTACTAAGCATCATAAAACAACACTCCACTATACATCGTTCATCCCGAAGCATGACCACCATAATCGGTGATAACCGTCTCAGAGATGGCAGTAAAAACTGGTGCAGTTTGATTATTTTCAGCACAAAATTGTTATATTGTTACAGTGTTGACCCCAAAATTTTGGAATAAATTTTTTGTTTATCTTGTTGTTACAAATAAATATGTGATTATGATTAGCATGTATGGTGTATAGGATATTAGGATTTATATTTCAATTTTTTTAATATTTTTTTATATAAGTCAGTCCACATCCAGTTAAGGATGAAAACGGGCCGGGTCGGACCGGGCCGCAACTAAGCCCCGGCCCCGGCCCTAATATACTTCGGGCCTAAAATCCGACCCCAGCCCCGGCCCTGGGCTTTTTAAATATCAACCCCAACCCTACCCTATTGGCTTTCGGGCCGGCCCCGGCCCCGGCCCCGGGTCGGCCCTATTCCAGAAGATTTGACATTGCCACATGCATTTTTTTATTACAAAACATGTCAAAACATTGCTAATATGTTCGGCAAATCAAGTTATCTTCTCCTAAATCATTGCTTGATTTATATAGAATAATTATGGACCCTACCTAAGTTATTAAACAAACCAATGGCACAGGATTTATTTAAAACTCGTATTAAACCTTAATTATATCAACAATATAAGTTACATAAGAGTACATTGAGTAGTAAACAAACACATGGTTATATATATGCACACATTCACATGAGCAAGCATGTTCATACAATGATCATTACAAAAATTCATATGATTGAAAGTGTGTCTAGCCTTCTTTACATGTACACGTCATCATACTCTACTACTTCCAAATGACTGTTCACTAGATAGTAGACCACCAGAACCTTAGCAGGCCTCTGCCTCAGCTCCGTCCAAACCATGGTCCTCTCTGGACTGATCTCTCCTCTTTTTCTAGAGCCAACCTCCATTTCTCTTCAATCCCAAAAGCAAAGAAGTTAATGGTGGACTGGAGAAAGGACGAAGAGTTGATGCAATTTATGCAATATATGATTGTTCGGCTGGTTGAAGCCTGAAGGTAGAGACAAGTGGAGACAGAGTGTGAACAGATGAGAATGAAGATAGAAGCAAACCAAACTCATTAGCATTAATATGGTGGGATTATAACTAGCTATACTAAAATTGATTAAACTGAGTCAAAGAAGAAGCATGTGCAGAGCAGGAGTCCAATAAATAAGTATTCAAAGAAAAATGAAAAACCAGACCTGTATGGCATGCACAATGCCACGAGGCACGAACAGTTGAAACTTGCCTTGCATTTGAGTCAGATTTAGACCTGTATTGATTTGACCAATAGTAAGGATATCCATGCATAAGCAAGGGATCAAGTAAACTTGAAAATAAATTGATAGCAAAAGTTAGTAGTACTAGAAATAGACCTGGTCACATGGAAGAGCAGGCTTAAACATGATCCAGACTTCCAGTATCCTCTCATAACCCAGGTAGCAATACATAGAAACATCTGAAGTAGCTTGTATCTTTGACATCTTAATTAATTTAAAAAACAAAGTAAAAAAAACAAGGGCTCAGAAAGCTAATGGCTCCATTTCTCACATAAATGTGTGAGACAAAAGTATTAACCATATGAATTCAAATGAATTCCTTTCCAGTTATATGCCATATCATCATTGCCCAATCATAAGTTAGCAAAATCCATAAAATGAAAAAAATAATATTGCAAACAAATAATAAGATGTTGTAACATACCTGTTGCTACAATCATAGTTAGTAGAATAAACTATTTGCCTAGCAAATAAAAGGAATTAAGCATAAAAGTAAATTTTAAAACTAATCTGATAGAAATAAATTAAATAACTTGAACTAAAAATATGCCGAATATATTTTTGTCCAAAGAGATCTAGCAAACCAAAGAGATAAGCAATTACATGACCAAATTCAGAAAATCAAATACAAATTAGGTACCAAGCTTTAGAATGTAGCAAATCAAAACACAAACTAAGTACCAAAGTGCTACCAAGCAAATGGCATCAAAATTAGTTGAGATACCCTCCAAGGAAAATAATCTGAACGTTAGCACCACCTGTTCAATATTATGAATATAATCAATAAAATACCAAATATTACAATGTTTTAGAAAAATTAAATGAGGCTAGTTTAAATAATAACTAAATATATGTTACCTTTTAATGCATTCTTTCTTTGGATTCATTCGATTTTTCCAAAGAATCTTGATCCAACTCTTCAGCCAATGATGATAATACATCTTCATCTAATTGAACAAATATGAATTCATAATTTGTTAACCATTGATGTTAATATGCAATTAAAATGTGAAAATAAATTCTCAAGATTAATTTAGTAACATACCAAGATTGAAGTTCTGATGAAGCCAATCTTGTGTACAAATCAATGCCTCAATCGTGTCAGGATTCAATCTGTTGCGATGTGGATCAATAACTCGTCCACCCGTACTAAAAGCTGATTCTGATGAAACTGTGGAGATGGGAATAGCTAAAAAGTCTCGAGCCATCCTTGCTAAAATGGGATATATGTTGGCATTATTTTTCCACCAACCCAAAAGATTAAAATCCCCATCTGACATCAAACCAAGCGATTGCTCTGCCAAGTAGATATCTATTTCACTTCTTTTTGGTCTCTTAACTGCTTGTTGTTTTGACAACCATACCATATAATCCATATCATGCTTCCTTTTGCTACCCACAACTTCCTTTGAACACGAACTTTCCAAACTATCAACACATACCACATTACTCAAATTTGCAAGCTGTGCATCCTTTTCATATATATCATATATATCATTAAAGAGCACAAGAATTTCATTAACCATTTCTTCCCCAACTATTTCTCCAAATTCTTTCATATAGCTAAAGCTGATGTATCCAAGCTTTAATCGTGGATCCAACACAGTAGCAATACATAGAAACTTGTTGCAATGCCTCCAATATTTATCAAACTTCCTTTGCATTTCTGAAGCTAAGTTCCTTATAGTTACATCAAAGTTACAAGCTTCTTCCACAAGCAACCCTCTAATGTTCCAAATTTCTTTGAAATATAAATTAGAAGTTGGATACTTAAAGCCAGAAAACACCTTAGTAGCTTCAACAAAATGCTTCAAAAATTTACAAAATAGCTCCGACTTTTTCCAATCATCATGTGTTAATAGAAGTGAAGAGTTTCCATGTTCTTGAACATACATCATGAAAGCATCTTTATAACTTATTGCATTGGCAAGCATATCATATGTAGAGTTCCATCGAGTAGAAACATCATAAACCAAACCTTTCTTTTTGGGAAGCCTTTTTTGAGAAGCAATCTCATTAAACATTTGCATTCTAGATGGTGTAGCACCCACATATCGAACAATATTTCGGACATTATCAATAGCATTTTGCATCACTTTCAAGCCATCTTGTACCAAAATATTTAGAATATGTGCACAACATCTAATATGCATGTGAACCCCATGAAGGAATAATTTTTCACCATAATTTTCTTTTAGTTTTGACACTGCACTATCATTAGAAGATGCATTATCAAGTGTGAGAGCAAGCACTTTATCATCCAATTCCCATTCTCGAATACAACTCCAAATGACATCACTTATAACATAACTTGTATGTGGATATGGAACCTTTTTAAAACTTAAAATTCTCTTTCTTAATATAAAGTCACCATCAATATAATGTGCTGTGAGAGTCATATATCCCAACTTTTGATTTGATGTCCACATATCAGATGTGAAACTCACCCTAGAATTTAACTTGCTTAGCACATCTTGAAGTTTTTTCTTCTCAACTTCATATAAAGTAATACAATCATTTCGAACTGTGACACGACTAACACAGTGAAACAACGGTTGGAGGCTCTTTGAAAATTCAACAAAATAAGGGTGCTCAACAATTCGAAATGGTAGTTCTGCACATATAATAAATTTTGCTAAGCTCTGACGACTTTCAACTTGATTGAACTTGAAAGGCTTTATTTGACCACCCGCTTCTATGGAGGATTTGCTAAGC
Source organism: Iris pallida (assembly GCA_029216955.1). Taxonomy (NCBI): domain Eukaryota; kingdom Viridiplantae; phylum Streptophyta; class Magnoliopsida; order Asparagales; family Iridaceae; genus Iris; species Iris pallida. The sequence goes on from JANAVB010005598.1 coordinate 18,008,703, forward strand.
AATAGTTGCTTTATATCCTTATTACCTTTCGGTTTTTTTTTGCAATACATATCAATATGTCGTCTTAAATGTGAAGTTCCATGTCCCGGCATGTATGACAAGTGATGATTGCAATGCAAACATGTTGCTTGTATTTTAGAGTTTCCATTTTTGTCTGTTAATGTTTCCTTCTTAAAATCATCCCATACAGCTGATCTTCTAGCCTTTCCATGATTTTCAATTTCTTTGTTGTTTCCATTATCATCAATTTTTTCAGTTTCAACATTGACTTCAATTTCACTATTTGGAACATTTGAATGTATCTGCATATATAAAAATTTAATATTACAAAACAATTTGTAAAATTTGTGATTGAAAATTTATATGTGGTTTCACAATCAAATATTGCACACAAACATATACTTATGTATAACATCAATCTATGACTTCATGTATAAATATGTGTATTTGTGTGTTTCTGTTTTTTGTGTGTTTAAGAACATGCAAACACTTTTTCAAAGTGGACCGAGAACACATCACCTCGGATGATGGAGATGGCATAACTAAATTTTTCTCTGTTGCTGATGGAGATGATGTAACTAAATTTTCATTCACTTGCGATGATTGTGAAGGTTGATTGGGAGTAGAATTACTAGGTCCCTCCATGCTCATTGTGCTTCCAGTGCAAGTTCGAGGATGCGGAGTGGAAGTCTTGATTCTACTGAAAAAACAAAGGACAAAAAAAATTAGTTAAAAGCTGAAGATCATACAATTTTTAATTTATAAATTAGATTCACTTTGACTAATTTTGAGACTGTTATAATGTTTATGAAAGAGAACATACGCCATTAAGTGACAGTCTTGCAGAAATGAAGATGTTAGCTCGACTTGGAGTTACAAGCCTGTAGAAATAAAGCACAACGAAATAAATAAGAGAGCAAAAATGTCCAGAGAGCAAAAGCTTTAACATGCAAGTTAAAGGAAAATAGAAAATTCTGTCCTACACAAATTTACCATGAAATCCAACAAATTTCAACATGCTCCTGGATTCGGAGCTTCTAATGAACCAAAATATTTTTGTTCCATTCATAAACCACTACGTGAGATTCGGTTTCATGATTTTAGTTTATTATTGACAAGTAGATTCCTGAATGTTGAGGCAATCGGGACCGGGAGTTTAAAGACCTGTGAAAAGTTATACTTCCACATCTATACTCTTCTTTGCAAGAATTCGAGTTTAATATGTGTTATAGTATAGTAAAACATGCACAATGTAATCTGAGATTCTACACAAGTATGATGTGAACTTTATTAAACAGTCAAGGCAAATGTCGCAAAAATTGGAGAATAAAAGTATGCTGTAACTAATATCATTCACCCCGTAACCTGCAGCTAATAGAATCCTTATTGGTAAAACAAACATCAATAAAATTGCCTACACTCTGATATTAATAAATCCTAACTAAAAATCCTAACAAATAAACCTAAATAAAAACAAATATAATCAAAATCAAATACCATCTGAACTATTTCCAAGTTCCAACCAATAAGAACTTGTAAACTTCATCCTCATCATAAGGGTTTAAAAATATGATAGTGTAAACACATTCAGCATGCAGAAAAAGAGTTACAACTGAAAACAAGTTAATTTGTATAATTATCACTACAGCTTATGATTGTTTTGACATGTAAAGCTAGAACTAACAGTGAATATAATAAACATTTTAGGGATATATAACAAAAGCAAAAAAATATTAGATCGAGAAAATAAGTAAGAACTTAGAATATTGGCATATTAGATAAGCATTTTAGATGATACTTGAATCACTTATTATTTTGTAATAGCTTCCCCAAGTTGCAAATCACACTAGTATACATAGTCATCTTTATATACCTTTAGCATGTAATGGCAAAGGTTCAGAGTTCGGTGACATTTAAATACAAATGCAACATTCAACTATTATCTTGTACATGCCTGGGAATGATTATAACCCTTTCATTAGACATTCCAGTTCCAGCTTTAACTCGCCATTGTAGCAAAGTATTGATCAAGTACCATAAAATTGCAACAAGGGCATACAGACATCACAAAATAAGCAGCAGTCCAATTATTGATTGATTAGTCAAATACAAGAAAAAATTCAGGTGCTAATCAATAACTGATAAACTATAGATTAAATCTTTGTAAAATAAATCAAATTCATCACAATCATTTGACTCCATCAAGACCAAGATGAACTGAGAACTCACAATTTAACCAAGAGGCAAGAATTAGTCCTGGCCAAAGGTATGGGCGGCTTGTGTGAGGGCAGCTCGACGGCTCGACGAGGTATGGACGGCGCGGTGATGTATGGACGGCGCGGCGGGGTGAGGCCTGTGACGGCGGCTCGACTTGATGAGGTGAGACCGCGAGGCCCGTGAGGGCGGCTAGAGATGTTGGGACTTGGGGCGACTCGACGAGAAGATCTCAGGAGGAAGATGAGTTGAAAGTTGAAAAGATGGAGAGGGATTCATGGATATGTTCTTAAATATTAAATTCTTAATAGATGTATTTAATTTCACTAGGGTTTAGAATTCTGAGAAGTGAAGAAGACGAACAGTTTCGCGTTCGCGTCCCCTCGTGAGTCGTGAGGCGTGCATCGTGGAGTCATTGAGAAGGTGAAAAGCCGAAGTCAATTTGGGCCATTCTGGAATCTACGGGACAGGGACCTGGGCTTGGGCTTGGGGAAGTGCAATTGCACTGTTAAAATATATGCTAGCAATAATCATTGGGCCGGGCCCGGGGCCGGGGCTGGGGCCGGGCCTATAGTCAGCCCCAACCCCGGCCCGAATTTTTTGCGGGCCTAACATACAGCCCTAACCCCAGCCCATTATTTCGACGGGCCGGGGCTGGGGCCGGGCTTTTTTTGGGGCCGGGTCGGGGGGCCCTCGGGCCGGCCCCAGCCCATTTTCATCCCTACATCCAGTCCATTCTGACACGTTCGAGCCCACGTGAGTTCGAATTGATAACTCCGTCAGCAAGTCACAAGCTCGTGCGATAAGGTATGTTTCATTTAAGGCGTTTTGGATGAGCATTCATGATGCAGCACAGTCAGGCACTGTTTATACAAAGCAGTCTCCCAATTCGCTTTCTTATTATCAATCAAAAAGCTGATCGGAACACCATAACTCTTAGGCACTGGTCTTCTTCTCCAGGAGGTGCTTCGAAACAGCTTCCGCGATGGCGGCGAGGGCGTCTGTGGTGGCATAGGCCTCGTTAGCCGCGTGCTCCTCGTCCAGCTCGTACTCTATGCTTGACTTGACGGTGCAGGAGCTACCAGTCTTCTCTATAACCTCGAAGCGGAACAGGAAAGAGCGAAAGCCGAGATCCAGCATTCCTCCTTCGACCACGACGACCTCCTTCAGCATTTGTTCGTCGTCGATCTTGACAAACTTCTCCGTGTGATAACTAGGACCCGGAGATCCTGCCGCCAAAAAGAGCAAAACAACAACAATCCATATTCATATTGTTGTATCAAATCTAGTTTCACAAAAGTACGCTTGTGATTTCTTAAGGGATCAAGAAAATTCAACCAGAACTGAGAGAGATTATAATTCTTTTGATATAAAATAAATAGTTTCACAAAAAATAGATCACTGTTTCTTGATTTCTCAGCCTAGCTCAAGTAACCTAACCTAAGGGAGATTAAGATGGATCTCGATCTTTCCATAAGTGTCTCCTGTAATAGTTAAAATTTGAGTTTAGGTATCCATATTGTCTACAAAAGGGTGAATCTTGTCCCAACAGTTGACTTGGGCGGACCGGACCTCTGGTGGTTGACTTGAACTAAACGTCCAAAATGAAGATTAAATGTAAAATTTGAATCTTATACAAGACCTTGAAATTAAGCGTAAATATGAAGACCTCCTAGTGGTTGACTTTGAATAATATTATACGAGATCCTGTAATTAAACGCAAACTTTGAATAATATGAGACCTAAACGAGATCTAAGTATCAACCCAAATCTATAGTCAGGATGAGACCATACCCTCCTATAGACAATATGAAACCTACCATACCCTCCTATAAACACAAATCTCGAATATATATATATATATATATACATATATATATATATATATATATATATATATAGTCTCCTTCCTGTACGGATCAAATAACTTACGGGATAAAGTTATGGGATAATTTTTTAAAAAAACAATTCTTAGCGGAGAGAAAAGAAGGATACATACGTGTCTCTCTCTTCCTCAAAAAAAAAAAAAAAAAAAAAAAATCAAAATATTTCCTAAAAAAACAAATATAACAAATAATGTATCTTTCAAAACAAATCTATTTAAATATAAATTAATATTTACATCTAAATCTTTCCGTAAAAATAAATCTAATGTATAATCTATTTTTCAAATCAAATCTAAAAAATAATCTATCCTTAAAAAACAAATCTCTTTAAAAAACAAATCTATATTTAAAAATATTAATTTTAATGTTAAAATTAATGTTAATGTTAATATTAATTATAATGTTAATGTTAATATTAATGTTAATGTTAATATTAATGTTTATTTTAATATTAATTTTAATGTTAAGTTTAATGTTAATTTTAGTTTAATTTTAATTTTTATCTTTTAATTTTTAATTTTTATTATTAATGCTAAAACTAAAATCATAATTAACATTCAAATTAACAATAAACATTGAAATTAACATTAAAAAATTAATATTAACACTAAAAATAGAAGTAATATTTTAAAATAGATTTGTTTTGAAACATAGATTTTTTTTTTCAAACAAATCTATCTTTAAAAAAAAAGAATAATAAGTTTATCTATCTATGTTTAAAAAAGATCATCTCTATTTTAAAAATTAAACTGATGGATAGAATTTGTTCATTTAAGATAAAGATAGATTTGTTCTAAAAAAATAGGAAGATTTAAAATTTCTAAAGAATGAAATTTTGAAGAAAACGTGTATCTTTAGTGATCTCGTAACTTTGTCCTGTAAGTTAAGCTATATATATATATATATATATATATATATATATATATATATATATATATATATATATATATATATATATATATAGCTTAACTTATATATATATATATATATATATATATATGAACCGGATCAATGGCCCCGCCCGCGGAGCCTCGTCGAAGCCCCGTCCCTCCCTGCACCATCGGATCGCGCGGGGTCCGCGTGGGGCCCGCGCGAGCCCGCGAGATCCAACGGCTAAGGATCGCGGGGGCTTCGGCGGGGCTCCGCGGACGGGACTCCCGATCCGCTCCCTATATATATATATATATATATATATATATATATATATATATACTCCCTATATATATATATATATATATATATATATATATAGGGAGTATATATATATATATATATATATATATATATATATATATATATATATATATACTCCCTATATATATATATATATGTGTGTGTGTGTATTTTAAGTTTATCTATCTATATATATATATATATGTATTTTATATATATATATATATATATATATATATATATATATATATATATATATATATATATAAGGGATTTCTCATGAGATATTGATTGGAAACATTCAAAAATGTGTAATAACGAAAATCCCGTTCCCACCTGAGTAATTATTAACAATCAGTTATTAATAATCATCTATGTTTTCGGTAGGGCTTCTACCAAAAATTTTATCATAAATTTCTGATATGAGAAATTATTATGTGGAACGGACTGCAGCAGTGTGTCTTGAGTTCCCTCCAATAATAATACGACACCATTTTCTTTTCTTTTTTTTCCATTGAATAATACTTGCTCCATCTCCTGATTGACTAACTACGGTGTTAAAATGATATTGATATGTAATCTTTCAACCTACGGTGAGAGGTTCGAATCGTAGAAAACCTGCAGGGTAGACGACACGAACAAGGCTTCCGGTGCCCCCGTCCCCTTCTTCGACTACGGTCTTCGCGATGACGTCGGGGAGCAACTCGACGGCGAGCTCGGCCAGGCGGAGCGTGCCGTAGACTCCCCACAGCTCACCGGCCGGCAGCGCCACGTCCAGCTCGTGGGACTTGGCTCCCTTCATCCTTTAATTTTTTTTTTTTCCCGAAACAAAATAATGTTAGCTAGGTACAAAGGAATGGCAGGCATAGGAGTAGATGTGCTTCATATAATAAAGCTTTGCTCTTCACTAACTTGTGGCCTCTGGCATCTATGGGATATCAACCACAAACCCTAACAGAGATTCCTCATTTGAAGTTATCGAAAAGTGTTGAACCAAAGTAGGCCGGCCGGCCAAGTGACAGGAAAGTGAGGTGGAGCAACTCTTTGTTTCCTTCACTGAAGACTCCTGTCAGTGTTTTAAAAATCGGACCGAAAATTGATCCGACTAAGACCAAGACACTGGACCGGGTAAAATTGGTTCAACCAACCATTGGGTCAACCTAAGTGGCCCAAATTTAATTTCTTATGGACACTAGTTTTTACAAAAGAGTAATGCTATTCATACCTCTAAAATGTCTCTCTAAACGTGACAGCTGACGTGGCATTTGACATGACAAATTTTAACCAAAAAAATTAATTACCAATTTTTTAATATTAATATTAATGTTAATTTAATTTTAATTTTAATTTTAATGTTAATATTTATTTTAATTTTAACCTTTAATGTTATTTTAATTTTAATATTAATTTTAATATTATCGTTAATATTAATATTAATTTTAATGTCAATTTTAATTTTAATTTTAAAAATTGACTTGTCAACTGTCACGTTAGTTGCCATGTGAGACGACACGTATGCTGCCACATAATGAGGGATACTTTAGAGGGATATTTTAGAGGAACAAGCAGCATTTTTTCTTTACAAAAATATCATATTTTAAAAAATACTGGGTCAATACTGAACCAGACCGAAAAACTACCGGGTTCACGGATGAACGGGTAGAACCGGCCAGCCCATTCTGATTTTTAATACACTACTCCTAGTTAGTAGGGACACTACTGAGACCTAATATTTAGGTCAGCAAAACTTCAAAATCCAATTGAAAGTGAACTTTTAGACCTCGTTTGGTTTGCTCAAAGGAGGAAAGAAATTCAATTCTTAAAAATATTGTTTTATATTTTTCTTTCCTTTAATCATTGTTTTTCTTATTTTCTTTATCATCCAAACAGAGGAATAACTTTTCTTTCCCAATGATAGATTCCGCAAACCTAACGCGGCCTTAAAGTTATCAAATCCCCCCACCCTCTTATCTTCTACTCACTGAAATTTTTAAAAGGAATATGACCTTAAGGGGGCGTTTGGTACGCGGTATTTTTTTTTATTCCCGGAAAAATTTAAGATGGGAATCTATTACCACGTTTGTTTGGCTTATAAAAAATTTATTTCCGGGAATTATAAATACCCGGGTAAATAGTTTACCAACAAAACATGGGAATTCTATCCCTGGAGAATAGGTGGGTATTTTTTTTTTCCCGGGAAAAAAAAAATTGTCTAAATTTTTTTTCTTCTTTTTTGATCAGTTTTGATTAGTTTTGAACATTTTTTTCTTTTTTTTTGTCGTTTTTATCGTTTTTTTTTGTCATTTTTTGTCGTTTTTACCAATTTTTTGTCATTTTAAGCGATTTTTTTTTATCGTTTTTACCCTTTTTTGTCTTTTTTGTCACTTTTTGATTATTTTTTGTAGTTTTTTAACGCTTTTTTTGTCGTTTTTACCGATTTTTTGTCGTTTTAACCGATTTTTTGTCGTTTTTACCCATTTTTTGTCTTTTTTGTCACTTTTTGATTATTTGTTGTCGTTTTTACCCAATTTTTGTCCTTTTTGTCATTTTTTTGTCAATTTTTGTCGTTTTAAGTGATTTTTTGTCGTTTTTGTAACTTTCTTGTTGTTTTTACCGATTTTTAGTCGTTTTTGTCGCTTTTTGATCATTTTTACTGATTTTATGGCATTTTTTGTCATTTTTGTCGCTTTTTTTTGTCGCTTTTACCCTTTTTTTATCGTTTTTGTCGCTTTTTGGTTTTTTTTTGTCGTTTAACCGATTTTTTGTCGTTTTAACCGAGTTTTTGTCCTTTTTGTCGTTTTTATCGATTATTTTTCGTTTTGTCGCTTTTTGGTTATTTTTTTGTCGTTTAACGATTTTTTGTTGTTTTAATCGTTATTTTGTCGTTTTTAACCGATTTTTTGTCATTTTTGTCGTTTTAACCGAATTTTTTGTCATTTTTTTGTCGTTTTTAACCAATTTTTTGTCGTTTTAACCGATTTTTTTGTCCTTCTTTGTCATTTTTTATCGATTATTTTTCGTTTTTGTCGCTTTTTGGTTATTTTTTGTCGTTTTAACCGATTTTTTATTGTTTTTAACCGATTTTTTTCGTTTTTTAACCGATTTTTTTGTCATTTTTTGTCGTTTTAACCGATTTTTTTGTTGTTCTTTGTCGTTTTTGCCGCATTTTGATTTTTTTGTCGTTTTTACCGATTTTATATCGTTTTTGTCGTGTTTTGGTTATTTTGTCGTTTTTACCCTTTTTTTTTGTTATTTTTTGTCGTTTTACCTATTTTTTGTCGTTTTTACCGATTTTTTTTTTATATTTGTTCATTTTTTTTTCGTTTATTATTTTTTATTTTTTTCCCGGAAATATTTATATTGTCACCAAACATGGGAATGTAATTTTCCAGAGAATTTAATTCCTTGGAATTTGATTCCCGGGAATATAGAATTCCCGACTATATAGTATTCCGCATACCAAACGCCCCCTAAGGGTCTGCTTGGCAATTACAGGTGTAACGGTTATGAGGAGTTTTTAGAATATCGGTTATGGACGGTTATAAGGGGTTCGATTTTTTGTGGTTTTTAAGTAGCGACTTTTAAAGCAGTCCAATTCATGCTTGGTAATCACTAATGAGCGGCTTTGAAAGTTTTTACACGAATAAAATTAAATAGGGAAGGGCATTAGCAGTTATAATTATATATTTTTGATAAGAATATAAATGGAATAAAATAATAAAATCCTTCAAAATCTACCGATTTGGAGTGTTTGTAAAGTCATTCAAAATTACATTACACTGGTTTTAGGGGTTTTTTGAGCCGACAAAAACCAGTGACTCAAAAAAAAATTAACAAACATGAGTTTTCATGAACGGTCGGTCCAAAAACACCACAGAACCGGTGAAAACATTGTTACCAAGCAGACCCTAATGGTTTTGAAACTTAAATTTAGACTCAGATGAGCTTTAAATTTTTTTTCTTTCAAAAAGTACAATTTATTTCCATAGTTATCTGCTGATATCGATACGATACAGTCAATATCGATACAGTTTGGCATGTACCGATCCAATATCTAAACTGATCGATACTGACGTTGGATATCTATTTTTCAGTCAATTCGACAGAAAAAATTGTACGAAAAAGACCAATCAACAATGATGTAAAAAAAGGTCATAAAAGTATGTAAATGTAGAAACCTTTTTTTTATTGCAGCCAAACAAATCAGCAAAGGATGACTATTTTTTTTTCAGTTTCAAAACTACTAAAAACTAACACAAAAATACTTCAAATTATGTCTAAATATATAAAATATATTTTAATTTTTTAATAATAATGTTCTTTCTAATACCAAGAAATTAGATACTTTGTTTCGAATGTTAGGAACTAAGCGCGGAAAACGTTCCCCCAAACCAGAAAGTCCTGTGAGAGAACCGAGCATGTCACGCCCTGGTCCCGTAGGACCGATCGTCCTCGCTAAGACGTGATGCCGCGTGAGCCTAACTTGCGCTCACGCAGGGCGGATTCCATAACGGCCGATTATAGGCTAAGCGACGGATCGTCACACAGAAGTCCCAAGCAGAAACATTGAATAATGAATGCAACATGATTATACAAAATGATAACTATTTATTTATATTGAAACGAAGATTACAATGTGGCACGTGACCATGATTACAATCACTCAGTCTCACTCTTCTTACAATACAAGTCACTCTACTCTCTCTCATCTTTCGATACAAGCTTCAAGGCTGCAACTTACGGATGCTTCGAAAGACGATGTCCATACATTATGTCCCGTATAAGTTCACTCCATGCGGCCGCACGCCTCGAAACGCCAAGGAACTCTATACCTCGACGTATCCAAGCGAGCTCCGTGCCGATTAATCTTCTACCTGTCCCTACACATAAATACTGTGTGGGTGTCAGTACTCAACTGTACTGGTGGTGTGAGCTCATCTCCCACCCATACAAAACCGACACATTATTTTACTTTATGCAACGTATCCTTTTGATTTTCTTTCTAATCTTGCCTTAGGGTCAGTTTTAGGACATAGACGTCTGGCTTATTTGGTGCATCATGACATGGTCGTGCCATGAATTCTTTCGTGTAACATAACCGAGGCAGTTCCTCATCACTTAGTAACTTGCCCAAACTTTGTGCCGCGACAACGTGGTCGTGCCACTAGACCATTCTCGTATCAACGACATCAACGTGTCGACTCGTGCTTGCCATTCAGACGCTATTTTGAGACTCAACACATGATCGTGCCCTAGACTTTGCTTATGCCTCAAGGTCGAGGCCGTGCCTCACAACTCAATATGACTTATCCATATTGTTGCCTCGCGACCTTTCCTGTTCGACTCATCAACTGACTCAAACAAGACTTGTGAACTTATTGCCAATGACACAAACTCCCGATGCCACATCTCGTGCCAAAGTACGATGTGCCCGTTGTAGCCAAATCTTAGGCCTAAACATTGTGTTATAACCCATGCACACATTCGCGACTCAATCCAAAGGCAAGCACGCGGATAGCCTCTCTTATGCCGACTCATCTATATGAGAGGTCGTAGCAATGTCAAGCTATACTGGATCTTGCATACGGTGACCATTCGCATGCGAGGTGGGAGCTCCACTGAATGGTTCCACAACCTATATTGTAATGGTTCACTTCAATCCGAGTCGCACCGTCGATGAAGGCCGTACAATATCTGCTCATCCTCCTAGGCCGACACGAACCCGGTGACTCAACGATCATTCGAGGAATCAAACCTTGTGCACAAGTTATCCAATGACCATGCAAGACTCAACTCGATTTACCATGTCCTTCTTTATTCATGACCGTACTTTTCATACTTCATGAGAGACTCCCAAGCCACGGGACCGGTCTCGGCGACAAACGGTCGCTTGAACTTTTCATCTTTTGAACTCAGGGAACGACAGCTGCATAGCCTTCCAATTTGACTTGAACAAACGTGTTCCTTTATGTGCCATAGACCGTGGCATACCTATCATCGAAACAATCGAGCTCGTGCCTTAAACCAATTTGTGTTCTGTGCAACACTACTGCCCAAGTCATACTTTATATGATGAGTCTTGAGATCGTGGAGCTATGTGACTTCAACAACCGCAGAATGCATGGGACAGTGCTTTCTATGACTTCAAAATCTTGACATAACTTTTGCCTAACTCAATCGTTCAACAACTTAACCCATGGGACGAGCAAAAGCTATGCCAAGCCATGCACCGTAGAAACGTGCATTGAGACTTGTGGGACATTTTTTGCTATGCCAAGTATTGGACGGTGGGACAGTGTTTACTTTATCAAGCATTTATACGTGCGACCACTACAACAAAAAGGCCTATTAATAATGCTCGACAAGACGTATTGATGACGCCTGATACCTAAGCGTCATCAAAGTTCAAAATACCTTTTTTCTATGACGGTTTTGACTAATTTTGGACTTTTTATAACGTTTATAAAACAAACCGTCATTAATATTTTAGAGCGGTGGCAAACTTGTAATTAATAAACTTCCAACAAAACCCTTCACACCCAATCTTTTCCAGAGCTTCCCTCCTTTCCCATCCCCCTTATTCTTCATACTTCTTCTCAATTTTTTTTCCTCCATAATAAAATTAGGGTTAGGGTTTGGGTCATGGTGGAAGAGGGGGCTCTGGCGAGGGCGTTCGTGGGGTGGGAGGAGGTGGTGGTGTCGAACGACAAGGGGAGGAGGGTGGTGAACTACTTCGTGAAGGACTCGGAGGGGAGGAGGGACCTGGCGGTGGTCGGGAGGGAGAAGAGCGCCAGGCACATGACATACGTGGTCAGCAGCCAGTTCTTCCGCTCGGCCCTCGTGTGGAGGAGGTCTTCGTCGCCGGAGGCGGCGCTTGGGGATGTTGGGTTTGGGTGCCTCAAGTGAAAGTCCAGGCGGGAGGTCGTCGATTGGCTCTCCGAAATTGTTATAGGTGAGTCAAAAATTTCTCTTTTTTTGATTTTTTTTGGGATTTTTGGACGTGATTCTGTGGAAAGATTGGTTTTTTATTTGGTTTAGTTGATTGATTAGGTAGAAAATCGGGAAGGGGGAGGGATTAGGGTTCGGAGACCCGGACCTCCTCACGGTGAAGGCTGCCAGAGCCATCGAGACCGCCGACCTCGTCCTCTACGACCGTCTCGTCTCCGACGAGGACCTCTCGCTCGTCGAGGGCAGCGCCAGGATGCTCTACGTCGGGAAGACCGCTGGGTACCACAGCAGAACCCAGGACGAGATCCACCGCCTCCTCCTCGCCTTCGTCGAGGCAGGTGCCAACGTCGTCAGGCTCAAAGGAGGGGACCCTCTGGTAAATATTTCGTTCCGTTCCGTTCCATTTCTTTACATCTCTGATTTTGGTGGGCGTGTACTATTGCATGCTGAAGTGTCTGATACGTGTCCAATTTTGACTTGGAAATTTTGATTAAGCGGGCACTCGGGTTGTCCAAATGAATTATCGAAGTTTTGAATGCTAAAGGATTAGAGTATTTGCATGATAAAGCCAGACCTCCGGTTATTTACCGTGACTTGAAATGCTCAAATATCTTACTCGGAGAGGGATATCATCCCAAGTTATCGGACTTTGGATTGGCAAAGCTTGGTCCTGTTGGTGATAATACTCGTGTATCAACAAGAGTAATGGGCACTTACGAATATTGTGCACCTGAGTATGCAATGACCTTGCTTCCCAGAATTACAGATATTCTTGTGTGCTGTTATTTTTCTTTGTCATTGTATTTCATTGTATTTCATGTCATCTGAACCCTAATTTTGAAATTCCCAGGTGCTCCTCCCACTGGCGAACGGGTAATTTCCTAATTTCCTAATTCCTACCAGTCAACGCATAATTTGAAAGACATTGTATGAACAACATCTAAAACCTTTAAGCACATTAAACTATTACATTATTTAGCCGAAAGGGTTCATTATAGCTTGAGAGCATGGTGTACAACATGAACGCTGCCAAAGTGGTTCATGAGTTCCCATGGCAACTGCCTCTATCCCAAATTCCTTGATGTTGAAGATGGCTTACTGTAGCAGCTAGAGGTTGGCATCTACCAAGGTGGTCGGTTGCTTTGGTAGACGTACCTGCTCCTATGTAGAATAATTCCAGTAATGTGAAAGACAAGTAGAATAGCTGTAATAGAGGAAAAAGGAATCAGTAACTACACAATTTTGGGTTTGATATGAGAAGGGAACTAATGAGTAACCTGTCATGAATATTTTAAGATTTGTGGGACGAATTTGTTGACAAGATGGATTTTTCAGTGGAAAGCATGTACATAGGCACAATACTTCCACAATGGCTCTTCAAGTCTAGCATCATTTATCTGGTAATCCACCTGCCAGTTAAGGTGTATTCTTATTCAGGATCCTGAACAGGTGGTCAATCAACTTGGAGGTCAACCTACTGTGAAGTTGCCGGAAGTTATTTTCTTGCTAGATACTTGAAGGTTTCCACGATTGTGGAGACAAAAGTCTCAATGCCAGGAAGAAAATCCACAGGAAATACTCTAAATCTCATTGATAGGAGATGTTGCATCGTCTCCTACTAAGTTAAAATTGTAAATACTGGTTCCATGTAATACTGCGACATAACCAACCCCTTCTTTTCTTTTGTTAGCAGTAAATGAGACGGGGAGTTGGATTTCCTCTATGACTTTAGATCCACATATTTCCTTAAAGATGGCAGAACTGTTAACAGGCTTAGCTCATTGGTGAATTGTTCGTCACTCTGAACCGATCATAACTTATTCCGGAACGTATAATGGCCTTCGTCAGCAGTTACCAGTATTCTATACTTGCTCTCCTTTCAGCTCTCCATACTATAGACTATCATCATGCTTTTGATGTTGATCCTGCATGCGGCATTTTGGAAATTTTGGTCATGAGAGCTTTGTGCTTAGATAAGCCACAATTCAGTCTTTTATATGATTTTCTTTCTGGCAATCTGAGAGGGAATATTTACATGTAATACGTTAACTCGTTAAGTTTATCAAAATAATGATACTTATGATTATTGTGTATCACATTGATACAGACCAATAGTGATTATATTGTTTGTCATATAATAGCAACTTCTAATTAATTGATTTACTGTTGTGAATATTTTAGGGTATTGTCCAAAAATTTGAATATGTGCTTCACATGTCCTAGCTGAACAAAGTTGAAATGTCTTGTCTGCAGGTAAAGTCCAGAATGATGGGGGACTCTACCTACAAAAACACAATTGATTGTTTCATCAAAACACTGAAAAATGACGTAGGTTCCTTTTACTTGTATCAGGAAATCGGATGTCATTGGAAGTTCCTTTTACTTGTATCAGGAAATTGGCTGCCATTGTTCACTATTTTATGCCCTGTTTTATTAGCTCTCATGTATTCTATTGGGAACCTTTTTTGTTATGATTTTTGGTTATTAGCTCTCATGTCTTCTGTTTTTTGCAGAACCTGCTGTTATGATGTAAAATTGCAGTCTTTTCCCTGAATGACATTTTATCTCCGTTTATTGTGTAATGATTAGGTTTTGGGATTGGAAAGGGAAATAGTGAAGAATTCGACTCTCAAACACCACATCCTGTTGTTATTTTCATGCCTGAGGTATTTTGTTTATCAACACTGTGTACTTTGTGCTTCAACCACTAAAGATGGTAGTTCTTGACCACATCAATTTGTGAATGCAGGGATCAGGAACACACATGGGAAGTACAATGAGATTGGGGTCCCGGATAACATTTTTCAAAAATCCTAATTGTGTCACTTCAAAGCTGTAAGCTTTTTCTTCTAGCTACTAATCTATTCTCATACAATTTAGTTTGAAAAATATAAAATTGCTGGAGATATCCTTTCAGTTTGTAAATGCCATTCCTTTTTGTTCTGTCTTAATGTGTCGAGGAGATGAGTGTGATTCCATACACTTCATCTAAGGCCCTTTTTTAGACTACGGGAACTTTGAGAATGCTCCTAAATTGCACCAAATTACATTCAGGCCCTTTTATTACTACAGGTAGGTATTTTAATGCTTTTTACCCCTTGTTTCTTTCATGTCGATTTAATTTTAGATTCAATGTATATGAAAGTATTTTATTACATGATCCTCAATTGCTAGTTTCTTGTTGGAAACTTGGTACCAACTCTTAAGACATGAGGTGGTCTTTTGGTAATATTTTTTTTATCTTTTTCAGGGTTTTGCTACGTGATGCCGACAGTTTTGATGTGCTCAAAGTTGAAGCCAATGTACTAATAGTTTTGAGGGTCTACTTACTAGTAGTAGTTGTAAATATATGTATTTGGATGTCCTATTTTGAAAAAATGTAATGAAGATGGTGATATATATTATGTATATATTTGTAAATGGATTAAATGGTACTCTATGACATTTAGATGTTTTCTTGTGAATATGGTTCAAAATGAATGTTTTGAAATTGAACTGAGCAACATTGAGCATTGATCTATAATTTTTTGGAAAGTAATATATAAATGTGCAGAATTGAGCGTTATAAATGTGCTGAATTGAGTCTACAGAGATTATCTATTCATAACGCTTTCAAACTACGCTGAAAATAAGTGTAGCAGAAAATTATCATATTCATGACGTTTATTTTATGACGCTTTTAAAAAACATTTATAACACCCGTTTTCATCACGCTTTCTTTGGAAAAAAAAACGTCATGGTTGGTCATTAATGACGGTTTTTAGCCGTCATTAAAAGGTATTTCTGTTGTAGTGGACGCCTATGACTTATGCTAAGTTCATAGCTTTGTGGCAATATAGGCCACTTTCCTTCTCCCAAGCCACTGGACGAAGGACCGAGTGCCATTTTGAAAGCACGTCGTGCACATTTCTAAGCCGACCGTGGGACCTTTCCATATTCTGACTCAATCTGACCCAACTTGGAATTATTGGATTCGTCTCTTTTATTATCAAGTCTACTTGTGCAGTTGAAAACTTTCGTTTTATTAGTGTGAAGGCCAAGCTGAGGCAAGTTCACCGAAGCCACCCACCTGAGCGAGAAGTTGCCTCGGCCGAGCGAGACTTCGAGCAAGCCCTTGCATGGCTAAGTCCGAATGCCGTTGGCGTTTTGATTTCTCCGATTGAACTGTGCGGAAAGAGGCACTACAGAGCAAAAGCCCACAAACCAAAAATGCCAAACACAATCGCAGACACAAAATTTTTTGACGTAGAAAACTCTTAAAGAAAAAATCACGGGACGATCGAAGTCTAACCTAGAAGAACCTCCACTAATGGAATAAAGAGAATACACCCTCTATAAGCTCTTTCCGAACCAACACGGATCACCACAACTCACTTGAAAGAAGAAAATTTGATTGCGGACTCTGAAGAACAAGAGATGTCGAAAAACTATTCGAAGCGATCTCTCCTTCACAATAGTCCTCAATCCTCTCTCTCTCAAATATTGTAAAGTACTAGTCTTGTTTTCTTTTGAGATGGTTTTCAACTTGCATGCATCAACCTTTTATAAGTCCTTGGTAATCTATACATGGAAGGCCAATATATATATTTAATAAAAATTCAATCATAATTGGTTTGCCATAATTGAAAGTCCAATTATATGGAAAGCCACTATATGAAAGATCCAACCATAAATATATGATCAAAGTAAATATGAAAATTCGATCATATATTTGCTTACTATATATGTTCCAAAATAGGTGATCGATGTACTCCCCGAACTTTTCCGACACACGGATGTCGTTCGTCACACTCCGAAATATTCTCCACATAGATTAAAAATTCCACCCACTCTAACATCAAAGTGTCGATTCATTCAATACCACCGATTCTGATATTCATAAGAGTATACTGATTTTGATATCTATAATGTCGACTTATTTCGATTTCGATTTTGATTTTGATTTTTTTTTTCTTTCACCACGTACTATCAACAACCAAATACATTATAAACTGATGCCCCATCCTAGTTGATTTGACACGAAGAAGATACTCTAGAATGTTTTGGGCATGTTTGGTTAAGTTTTTAAAACCAACTTTTTGAGTTTAAACATCACTTTCCCCCTTTTTTTTGTTAGTCAAAACATCAGTTCCTCTAAACCAACTTTTTGAGTTTAAACATTAGTTCCTTTTTTTTTTTTAGTCAAAACATCTGTTCCTCTTAAAAACTACGTTTGGCACTCTTTACTCGGAAGAAATAAATACACCAACCCCCCCTATGTTTCATGAGTATTACAGAGACTACCCCTATTTGAAACTAATTACACTCACCACCCATCTCCTTTAGAAATTTTATAAAACATAGGGGTAGTTAGTGTTATATTTTTATAGAAAATAGAAACTATAGGGGTGGTCCGCGTAATTAGTTTCAAAGTAGGGGTAGTTTCTGTAATAAGTGTAAAACATAGGGATAGTTAACGTCAAAAAAAGAAAAAAGAAAAATGAAAGTTTAAGCTCACATGGAAAGTTTTGAAAATAAAAGTTCAAATACGAACTCATAAATTTTATGTTCAGAAAATAATTTTATAACTTATTTTTATAAAAATATTTTCAGGAAAAATAAATAGAAAACATATCCAAAAGATCCAAAGCTTCCCCATAACCCATTAGAAATTGATGCTGCGTCCTTGTTAATTTGACATGAGGAAAGGCACTCTAGATATAATAGTAGCCATCAAAATATATATATATGTGTCCATGTTAAGGCTGAGTCAATGCCAATGTGCCTACGCAAGGGGATATTAGAAAACCAATAACACTTTGTTCAACTCTAGTGGATATGTACTTGATCGAGATTGTTTATTGGTGCTACCTTGTAACTACATTGACATAACTTTTTTTATTAAGGCTCTTAGTCACTATTGGACTACAAAATATGTAAAATAACATCACTAATTGTAAAAGAAAATACACAATTAATATGCTGAAAATAAAATAACTAATCTACTTTTCAACCCTCTCCCACCGCAAGTTGAACATGGTGAAAACAAGTCAAACTTGAAGATAGTAGAAAACATAGAAGTTGAAGATCATCTTACAAAAGTATGCTAGGATTTAGTCACAAAGAAATTCTTCCAAAAAACCGTCCGAAGAGGACTTGGAAAATAAGACTGAAGAATTCGAAAAAGGACCTTGAAAAAAAGTCGAATAAGAGTTGTGGCATGAAAACAAAAAAATCCCTTAAGAGAGAAATCAAATTAAAAAAACGAATCGTATCTTACTACTAAAGAAATTTTATAATAATACATCTCAAGTACACCGAGGTTCCAAAATAATAATCCTGAAAGAAAATATGTTAAGTAGGTTTGGGGTTCCAAAACGAGAAATTCCAAAAGAAACGTGTAAAGTAGGTCGGGACGCTATAGAACGAGAAATCTCGAAAAAGAATATTTGAAATTCGTCAAGATTAGACCAATGAGAAATCATGTGGAAAATATATAAAATACTTTGGGTCTCATAAAGACGAAAAATTCCAAAATAATACCAAACTATGACGAAATTTCGAATACAGAAGACAGCGAGATATATAGACCAGTAGAAGAATGGGTCTTTGTGTGCTGAAGAAGTTCAGAAAAAAAAAATTTCAGACTCTGACAATGGAAAAAATATTGAAAAATGTGCAAAATTATAGAGTCGCGAATATCGCAAAAAAGAAAAAGAAATACCATCAAGTGTGAAAAATAGTACAAGAAAAACCTAAGACTGTAATACTATGCAAAAAGTGGAGACTATATTGTGAATATAAATAATCACACAATTTTATTAGAATTTTTGTTAAATATTTGTAGAACTAGAAAACATGTAAAACGATATCACTAATCTTAGAAATACACAATGAGTTTACTAAAAATAAAATAAGTAATCCACTCTCCATCAAACTCTAACACAAACGACCTAAAAACATGTGCTGGTAGGAGACATGAGCCACTACTAACAATTGTCCACCAAATATAAATTGTTACTAGCTCATACCTACCTTGATTAGGTACTAGAAACTAAATATATTGGTCGATATATATCACAAGTATCTCCTTACATAGATTCAACTATTATATGTTCATTTATGTTGCACTAAAACGAATATTATATGTTTATCTAATTAAGACTCATCAAACCCCAACTTTGAGCCGTTTAGCTTTAGTCAAACTAAGCCTAATTTTGCGATCAATTAGGCTCATGATCTTGATAGGAACAAGCTCGATTTGCAGTAAACAAATGCGGTCAACCTCTAAAACTCTTAGATCAAGATTGAAACCTAGAAGTGTGTCATGACCCTCATATGATCCGAGGAATAATATGATCCTTCGAATGAACCTTCTACACCAGTTACTATATATAATTAAGTCTCTCTGTCATTTGTGTCCCATATTGATGATAGATATGGATATAAATGTTAAAGTCCAACTAACAGAGTCATATGTAATCACCCTCCCGCTGATTGTGTTGGAAAAGAAACGCGGAAACCTTTTCCCAAACTCGAGAGTACCTGCGAGAGAACCGAGCAATACAACGCACGAACCAAAACACCAAAACAAACCACGCAGACACAGAAAATTTTTGACGTGGAAAATCTTTGCGGAAAAAAACCACGGGATGATCGGAGTCCAATCCTGAGAAGCCTTCACTAATGAAATAAAGGAGTACACCCTCTACAAACTTCTCCCGATCCAAATCGGATCCCCACAACACTTAGAAGCAATAATAATGATTACAAGGCTACGAAGAACAAAGACGACAAGTAGATATTACCCGAACACGATCCTCCTTCGAAATTGGCCTTCAATCCTCCTTCTTCTCTCCCAAAGTTGCAATGACACTCTTGCCTCTTTTCTCTCTCTTGTTCTTCAATGTTGTGTTATGATTAGGGTTAGGAATAACCATGTATAAATTCCCTAATCCGCAGAAAAATCTGGACCGTAGGATACGATCCAACGGTGATTAAATCACCCTGAAAAACGCTTCAGCCCCGACATACAGAGTTCGGCCAGAACTCTGTCCTGGCACAGAGTTCGGCCATAACTCTGTGTTCTGCTTCCAGTAAGGTTCTGGAACAGGGATGCAGAGTTCGGCCAGAACTCTCCCCTGGGGCAGAGTTCGGCCCGAACTCTGCCCCCCTCTCTCCAGCAGCTCCTCTGGCAGCTCCCGAGCTTCTTCGGCTTCTCCGATTGGCCTCGTCACCTTCCCGAGCTTCTCTGACACACAGACGGCGCTCGTCGCACTCCGGGGTCTTCTCCACATAGGTTGGGAACCCCACCCACTCCAACAAATCTCTCCCTTCACAACTATGTGGAGGAGGTCGTCATTCCGACGATCTGCCTGCAGTACTCAAACTTCCCCCTTGGTAGAACCTTCGTGAGTATGTCCGCTCCATTGTCATCAGTATGAACCTTCTCAAGCGCCGCATCCTTCTTCTCAACCACATCCCGTATCCAATGATACCGAGTCTCGATGTGCTTGGACCGACTATGAAATGTCTGGTTCTTCACAAGGTGAATAGCACTCTGACTGTCGCAAAGCAAAGTATACTGCTCTTGCTTCAGCCCTATTTCCTGTAACAACTTCTTCATCCACAGCAGCTCCTTGCAAGCCTCCATCGCCGCAATGTATTTCACCTCCATCGTTGACAAGACAACACACTTCTGCAACCGCGACTGCCACGATACCGCTCCTCCGGCAAACATCATCACATAGCCCAAAGTCGATCGTCTCGTGTCTACATCTCCATCCATATTAGCGTCAGTATACCCAACCATCTTCGGCTCGTCACCATCAAAAGAAAGTCTCCAATCAGCAGTGCCCTGAAGATATCGTAGAATTCACTTGACCGCACTCCAATGTACCCTTCCGGAATTTGAAAGATACCTGCTAACTGTGCCAACTGTATAAGCGATATCTGGCCTCGTACACACCATAGCATACATAAGGCTTCCCACAGCTGAAGCATATGGAACCCGCTCCATATCTTTCTTTTCGTCCTCGGTAGATGGACACTGCTCCTCAGTGAACTTAAAGTGGGCCGCAAGGGGGCAACTCACTTTCTTCGACCCGTCCATATCGAAACACTAAAGTACCCGGTGAATGTACTTCTTTTGGGACAAATGTAGCAGCTTGGACTCTCTCTCTCTCGGTTGATCTCTATCCCAAGAATAGTCTTCGCTGCGCCCAAATCCTTCATAGAGAAGGTCACGCCCAGTTGGCGCTTCAACTCCACTATCCTAGTGGCATTTCGATCCACTAATAGCATGTCATCTACATAGAGCAATAAAATAATGAAATCATCCTCGGTAAAATACCTCACAAATACACAATGATCTGACGTCGTCCGCGCATAGCCATGCTCTCCCATAAACGACTCAAACTTCCTGTACCACTGCTTCGGAGCCTGCTTCAGACCATACAAGCTCTTCCTCAACCGGCAGACCAATGTGACTTGCCATTCTCACAGAATCCCTCGGCCTGCTCCATGTATAACTCCTCCTCAAGATCACCGTGGATGAATGCCATCTTCACGTCCATCTGCTCGACCTTCAAGTCAAAATTGGCTGCTAATGCAAGCACCACTCGAATAGACAAATGCTTGACGAAAGGCAAAAAGATCTCATCATAATCTACGTCTTTCCGTTGACCGTAGCCTTTAACTACCAGCCTCGCTTTGTATCGAGGACGAGTAGCATCATCCGTCTGCTTCACTCTAAACACTCATCGATTCTTCAAAGCCTTCTTGCCCTTTGGCACACCAGCTCATAAGTGGAATTGGCGTGTAAGAAACTCATCTTCTCCTGCATAGCCTCCATCCACTCCTGCCTGTGTTCGTCTTCCATAGCCTCTGCAAAACTTTCGGGCTCTCCCCCTTCAGTCAATAGCACATACTCACCCGGTGAGTATCTCGTAGTTGGTCGCCGCTCTCTGTCGCTTCTTCTCAGTGGAGCCACTGGTACTGGCTGTATACCAAAAGCCTCATCCTCTTCAGGAACTGCCTCCCCGGCATGTTCATCCTCCTGAGGGACACCCTGACCACCATCAGCAGGCTGATGATCAAGGTTGGGAGCAACTACATGTACTGGCTCCCCCATAATTGGATCCTCTGCGATGTCCTCTAGAAACTGCTCGAAGCGATACGACTCTAACTCAGGCAATTCCTCAGCCTCAGAAGGCGTCTTGGAATCCTGAGTGTTGGTCATGGTATGATCCTCGACGAATACCACGTTCCTGTTTCTGTAGAGCTTTCTTCCAACCGGGTCATAGAGTCTATAGCCAAACTCATTCCGACCGTAGCCGACAAAGACGCATCGCCTCGTCTTCGGCACAAGTTTGGTCCTCTCGTCCTTCGGTACATACACGAAGGCTTTACAGCCAAACACTCGTAGGTGATTGTATGACGACTCTTTGTCGTACCATACTTTGTCAGGCACATCACCCTGCAAAGGAGCACTAGGAGATAAATTAATAACATAAGCAGCTGTGAGAAGAGCCTCACCCTAATAACTGTCCGGCTAGTTTGCTTCTGACAGCAAATACCGCACCCTTTCTATCAGTGTCCTATACATGCGCTCCGCTACACCATTGAGCTGAGGTGTCTTGGGTAGAGTCTTCTGGTGTCGTATCCCTTGCTCTCTGTAATACGCATCAAAGGGACCAATGTATTCGCCGCCGTTGTCGGATCGAACACACAATAATTTCTTGCCCGTCTCTCTTTCAACAGAGGCCTGAAACTCTTTGAAAGTGGGCAGCACCTGATCCTTAGTCTTTAAGGCATAGACCCAAACCTTCCTGGAACAATCATCAATAAAAGTTACAAAGTAAGAAGCACCATCAATAGATTTTACCTTCATAGGACCACAGACATCCGAGTGAATCAACTCGAGCAACGCCGGCTTCCTTGAACTTGGGTGACTTTGGAAAGACATCCTATTTTATTTTCCAGCTAAACAGTGCGTGCACTTCTCCAACTTTGTAGACTTGAGCCCTGGAATCACTTTCCTATTCACCAAGTAGCTCATCCCCTTCTCGCTGATATGGCCGAGCCGCATGTGCCACAACTCGGTAGACGCATCACTGACTGCGTTCACCTCCTGTGTCCCCTGAGCGCTCTCCTCCATATAGTAGAGACCGGACTTCTTGCTTCCTCTAGCAATCACCATCGAACCTCTAGAAAGCTTTCACTGACTATTTCCGAAGAGACCGAATAATCCTTCGTCATCCAACCTTCCAACCGACACCAGGTTGAAACGAATATCAGGGACATGACGAACATCTTTAAGAACGAGAACTGCACTCGTCTTCGTTCTCAAATGCACATCTCCAACGAAAATCGCCTTCGACACATCTCTATTGCCCATCTTCAACACTCCACAGTCGGTTGTCGTGTAAGTGGAAAATAGTGCCCTATTGTGAGAAACATGTGCTGAAGCCCCTGAGCCCACCAGCTAGAAATTGTCATCGCAGGTGAGGTTTGTGATAACCTCATCACCTACGACGATCACATCGCCTCCATGTATTGAGGCCGCCGCTGTAGTGTTCTCATCTTGTTTCCCCTTGTCGCCCTTGTGGCCCTTCTTGCTACAGTGATAACACTCTGAGTCCTCGTACCGACCCTTGGACTTCCCCCTGCTCTTGTCTCTGCCACCACCTGGACCCCTGCTTTTGCCCCTTCCGCGGCTCTCTAAAACCAATGCCTCTGAGTGGTGGGATATGGATGAAGTACCCTGAGAACGTCTCCGCATCTCTTCATTCAGCACCCCGCTCTTGGCAAACTCCAGACTGACCACGCCCTCTGGAGCAGAAGTGATCATAGATACTCATACGGTCTCCCACGAGTCTGGCAATGTACATAGCAGCCACAGTCCCTGAACTTCATCGTCGAACTTGACTCCCATTGAAGACAGCTGGTCAACCATGCCCTGGAAATCACTCAAGTGATCCGTAATAGACGCCCCATCTTTGTACTGTAGACCCATCATCGTCCGGATCAGGAACAACTTGTTTACCCCAGTCTTCTTTGCGTACAAAGATTCCAGCTTATCCCATAACATCTTCGCATCCACAATATTGGCAACGTGGTTGTACACGTTCTCGTCAACGAACTGCCTGATATATCTGCACACCTGTATATGTTCGAATTTCCAGTCCTCCTCGGATTTATCACTGGGCTTCTCGGATGTAAATACGGGCAGATGCAGCTTCTTGACGAACAAGAAATCTTTCATCTTGCTTCACCAATAGTGATAGTTGGTGCCGTTCAGGTTCACCATGCGCACCAGCTTCGCGTCCATCTCTCCTTTCTAGTTTTTCTGTCAACTCCTGACACCTTTCTGAATTCCAGAACCTGGCTCTGATACCACTTTGTTGGGAATAAATGTTAAAGTCCAACTAACAGAGTCATATGTAATCAACCTCCCGCTGATTGGAGGGCTCGTCTTCAACACAAATCTGGTCCAACAATCGAAGTCTAACCCATGAAGGGTTCGCTCGACTATTGGTGCCCCACCACCCTTATCGGGTTGTTGTCCGCTCGACTAAAGCACAACCTCCTCTCTTGGTTTGATGTTCGCTTGGCTAAGAGCATGCTCTCCTTTGGTGGTTTGTTATTTAGCTGGCAAGGGAACCCTCCCTGCGTTTGTGATATTTGATTTTGCAAAGGAAAAATTAGATCAATTTGGTTGATTTGATGACATGTTTTGAGAAGCTTGGAAGGAGGCTTCATAGTGCCATGTTCCTCGTCGCGAAGAGCACGGTTAAGAAAAACTGTCGGTATCGATTGATTGAGACATATTGAATCAAGATCCAATCCTCGTTGTGGATTGGTTTCTTTGGAATCAAGTGACATATTCAGCGGATTGTGTCTCGAGGAAGGACTCTATGACAAAGTTGTAAGGGACCTTTCCACTACTTAGTTTTTATTATGATTTTCGTTGCTGCTTTGCTTCTTTTGTATTGGTTTATGAATACATTTTTGTGAATGTTTTCGATAGACTTTATTGCTTGCGTTCTTCTAACTTCATATTTCATATCGAATTCTAAGAGAAATGAAATAGTATTGATCCCCTATTAATGCGATTGCAGTAGATCACATAGGTGAAGCATAGAGTCGAAGACCTCTTTTCCATGATGCTTCTCCAACGGTGAATGGCTTGACCCTTCTCTCCTTGACCTTCTTGCTCTCCAATCAATCAACGATACCGATCATATGAAATGCTAGATAAAGAGTGAAGACACAATATTGCATGCTCATTTCTATAGAACTGTAAATTTTAAGATTATCACATGTTTACTTATGGTATGCCTGCTATAGAACTATGCTAGTAGAGATTGAATTGATGAATAAATGTTGGAACAGTAAGAATATGTCATTGATTGCTCAAACAATAGTAGAATACTAAAAATGTTAAGTTTCTTACTATTTAGTAAACTATGCTTAAGTAGCTAGTTTTTAGTCTCATACGGTCACGAACAACTTGTGCATAAGGTTTAGTTCATCGAACGGTAACCTGGGACCACGGGACTGATTTGGCATAGGAGGAACTAGGATAACTGTGTTGGAATATTAGCATGGGTGATTCAAAAACTTTAAGTGGGGCTCACTACCCGCGCTGAAATGATCTCCATCTAAACCAAGCTATAGTCCAAGATGGCTTGTGGTGCCTGTGACCCTCACATATATAAACTGTTTAGCTAATGATATTTGATTTACTAGATAGAACATGGTAAGTTCTGTGCAAGGATGGAGACTCTGCTTTGGATAAGAATCAACGTAGTTCACTTTGTTATGCTCTATCGAAAGCTTTCTGAAATTGGCTAGGATGACTAGAAAGATCACTTAACTGTTGTATGCTTCACATAACTTTTATAACAAACAAAATTGTAGGATTTTACTAGTTACTCACTAGTACACAAAAATATACTGAACCACGTCTCTCCAGGTGCCGCAAACCAAAAGACGTGTAGAGTAGCTGAATGTGACACTTGGATGTTAGAAGCTCGTCCTCACTTTTGAAGCCTTGCTCATATGCGAAGGCCGGTTCATACCACTTTTAAAGCCCGCTCTAGTTTTGCTGAAATGACACAAGTTGTAGGTACTTATAAGTTTTTCATTTTTATAAAGTGATGTAAAGTATGGAACGAATATCTCATTTCGCATCAATTTTGTAATCCCGCTCGACAACTATAATGACCCGCTCCGCCCTAGCGGAACGCCGATTCAAACGGCAAGTGCAACGACTCAAACGAGCCGTCGACTCGAAGAGTTGCGTCGACCCGATAAAGAATCGATGCAAGACTTACATTGGCCCATCGAAGATGAATCCAGACTTAGACTTTCAAAGGTGCGCTCGGAGTATCGCTCGGCCGATGCTAACATCCTAAGGTGGGTGGCTCCGATGAACCCGTCTTTGCTTAGCCTAGACACATAACAATACGGACACTATTGCTAGAATCGCTAGGCGATAACACCGCGCATGCTAATAAATAACTCAACGCACCTAGCTAAGGGAATAATTCCATCTTGTATGCTTGTTTAGAACATGGAAAAGAACTCAAAAAGTATAGGAACTCTCGTACCGTGCTCCACGCTCGTGCTAAGGCACAAGCTTACATTCAAGTTCCTTATGCGTTCAACAATGAAACAATGAACGATTTACAATAATAAAATAGAAGACTATCAACATAGTCATTCCGAGTAGAGTATAGCAACATGGAAAGACTTCGGGACCGATGGGTCGCCAAGGCGACTCCCGCACGGGGAGTTGCATAATGTATGAATGAATGAATAAACGAATAAGTGAATGAATGAATCAACGAATGAATGAATGAATATGTGAATGAATCAATGAACGAACGAACAAGTGAAATAAAGAAAAGAAAGAATGAATAAAAGATAAGAAAGAAAGGAATGGTTAGCGACAGGTATGACGGGGACGTGCATCGGGGCTCGCTAGCCGCACTGCACGGACGTCGCCGCCAACCTGGTCGATAACGCATCATGGCTCACAGACAGCCCACGGCTCAGGGACAAGCCGTTAAGTTAAAATGACAAGATAATACGAAATGGTCGTGGACAATCCCATCGTATACGGGAGGTAGGAGTAATAAGGGATTCTGCAGCACGATCAAAGGGAGGCATCGTGGCCGGCCTAGGCAGAATCAAAATAGCTTACGGTGCTGGCCTGGGTACGGGCTTGGCCACCCAGGAGACGTAAAGTCGGGTATTTCAAGAGACTATCAAGGTGTACCAGCCATCACGCTATGATAGGTGAGAATACCAAAGAAGAATATGTCCAAATTGGCTTGTGATACCAGCGATCGGTGCATATAGATTAAGTGGGCTTTGCTGGTGGCAATCTACGTGCAAGTCCTTGCATTGAAACAAAGTAGTCCAAGTTAACTGAATGAAGCACCTTCTGAACAGGCTTGAAATGTAACACACCAAATGATAAAGAGTACATCATGCAAATGAGTTAGAGAACATGCCTACGACGTGCTAGAATCTGAGGCAGGGACACGCCCTCGACACTGAATGTTCACATGAATTACGTTAAGTTGTTATGTAAGAATTATTGACTAACTTGGTTTACTTTGGACAGGAAAGATCGGACGGTAAGTATGGGTAAGTCGTGCATGTATTTCCATACAAACATTTGGAATCGGTAACACGAGATAGGTTATGAAATATGCCATAAAACTGATCCTAAGGCAAGATTAGAAAGACAATGAATGATAGACGGTGCACAAAAGTAAATAGAGCGTGTTTGGTAATGATAGCATTATGGGCGAGCTAGCCTCCCCGCCAGTACATAACAATGTACTTATAACCCCACAAATTGCTTGCAGGAAGCAGAAGACGTCATCAGGTGCGGAGCTTCCCTCGAATGTGCTAAGGCGCAGAGCCAACTCTGGAGCCTTGGAGCGTTGCAAGGAGCTGAAGCACCATATACATGACATAATGTATCGGAACATCGCCATGAATCATTCCATGTTGTAAGCCACTTGGCACGTCTTTTATGTTTCAGAGAGAGAGAGAGCTTGAGAGACTTGTAAACTCGGCCTAGCGTCGCTTATAAACTTCTTGAAAATCAATAAAGAGTTTTGAATTCGCTTCAACTTGTGTTCATTTACTTTTCGCTGCAAATGGGGACACTCTGTACGACTTTGTGGCCTAGCTCAAATTGGCCGTTTTTGGAGATTAGCCTTACACGGGCGCAACCTAGGCCCATGCGATATCACGCTTTAGCGAGGACGATCGCTCCTACGGGAGCGGGGCGCGACAGATTGGTATCAGAGCACGGCTTTACGTCCTTGGACTTTATTTTGATTCTCTCAGTTTTGAAAGCTCGCTTGGAAATAAAGAAGTATACGCTCTCTCTCATTGTGCCTTGGGATGTTCCATACAATAAGTCTAATATTTTCAAAAGCTCGTACGAGTACTCGGTTGAACGGGATCGATAGACGAAGGCCTTTGTGCCAAACCGCGACGGACTTGAGTTGGAAGGAACAAATGCTAAAAGTTAGCAAACGCAGTGCGTACTTGAATAACCTTACACTGACAATAGCAAACGAGTACACAAGACCAAAGTATAGTTCGAACGGGATGGTTATGCACGCAGCCTTTCTGCTAAGTTGTGCCGAGTATCGCGCACCTAGACCTTCTGGTGCAAACGAGTTTGCAAGCGAGATCGACTATCGCTCGGACGAAAATAAGTGAGACTTAGAATGTATGTTGATAGAGACGCTACTTGACCAACGCC
The DNA here is from genome assembly GCA_029216955.1 of Iris pallida. NCBI lineage: Eukaryota > Viridiplantae > Streptophyta > Magnoliopsida > Asparagales > Iridaceae > Iris > Iris pallida. The sequence continues at coordinate 18,037,701 of JANAVB010005598.1, forward strand.
AGAACGAACACGAGAATGGTTCTTAGACCTTGAGGAACGAGCGAACGCACAATTGAATATGTCGATTGGGAATCGAATGACCTTTTGAGGAATTGTAGAATGACTTGACCCCGAGTGGTGTATGTGATAGCTTCGAAGAAGAACAAGAGTGAGTGTCGACGACTAGTCGAGTGGCTCAAACCCTGAGTGGTGTATGGACGTTATAGAAATTGCTCGAGCGAGACTAAAGGATTTACGGATAGAACGAGTATGTCGGCAAGCGATGATATCGCACAAAGCGTTAGAATGAGTAACACTTAGTTGACCATGATTCGAGAGTCTCAAACGAGATATCGTTCGGACGAATCAAGAATGTGTAGTGCGAATTACGAAACGATTGAATGGAGATTCGAAACGATAAAATAAATGGATGTTTTGGTCGAAGAAATGTAGTGGATCATGCATACGATTTTAAATTTAGTCGAATGGATTGAAACTTGAGTTAAGACGAAATACTCAGATGAAACCGAAGTTAGCACGATTGGAAGATAGCGTGCATAGAAAACGTTAGTTTGGAGATACGAGAATGACTAAGGATTTGGAATAGATGTTGCTCGATGACGAGATAGCATGAGACAATACAAATTGAGGAAATTAAGTTGCACGACTCAGAATTCGTTGCAAAAGAAAGATCGTCAGGTTATGTACATCATCGATGGTATTGAGACGTATCAAAGATCGATGTACGATAACTCGGGGGTACTCAGATTCGTTGAATGATGATCGTATTAGAAGTTATTATTTTGAAGGGTATTATGTTGGGAAAGTTTGATAGAAATGAATGTTTGGAATGAGGAAGAGAAGTGACTTGATTGTTCGGTGATAACCACAACGACAACGATCTTGTCTTACGCGAGCGCAACTCCAGCCTCGCACATGCGTCACGTCGGATTTGGGACGATCGTTCTGCGTGAGCGTTGGCATGATGATTCATGTCCAGCGGAAATGATCGAACTCAGAATATCATGACATGGCAATTTTGATTGCTTCGACTTGTGGTTTGAAGCGAAGGTAAATTCGAGGATTGTTAGGACTTGCGATTGAAGAATAAGAAAACTTGAGGATTGAGTAGACCCAATCCGCGTATCGAAAATGAGTAAGTCTAGATTCAATGCAAGAGTTATGTCCCGATGAGGAAGATTATTCCGCGAGAACGTTGACATGGTGATTCATGTCCGCCGTGGATAATCAGACTTGCGTGAGATCGGGGCGCGACATATTGCAAGGCTAGACGACCTTGTGATCGACTACATGAATTGGATAGGTTGGATAGGTGAATTATATCAAACATACTTGAAGAGATAGACTACGATAATTGTTAATGTGGACATACAATATTAACATGTCGAGGATTTGGTTGAGGACAACCTATCGTAGGATGACTTTCCTAAACGAGCTCAAACTTGGAGCGGAGAATTTCTCAATGTGAATAGGGTGAACGCTGCTCGATGTTTAGAAATTTGAGTGAAATGAACTTGGGTAGAAACTCCCATACAAACGAACAAATAGTTTGACCATAGGACTTGGGGCGAGCGTCGTGTAATGACTTTGTACAATAAACCGAGAACTTGACTTGTACCTATGACCTTGTGAGCTGACCTATCGGATAGGCAGACGACCCTATGTCGAGTGATTGAACCTGTGCGATTGACATTACAGTATCGTCTGGACGGACGATAGACTTGGGGCAACAAGACTTAGAGTAGGACGGGGAACTTGGAGTATGCGTGAACGACAACGAGATTAGCCTCAAACGAAGTGAATGAATGAAATCGATGTTGCATAAGTAAAGTTGGGATAACAAAGTAAATCAATGATAGGAAGATGTACTCGATGATAATGCAATACTTGGTCTTGAATCGGACGGGAATTACTTAAACTTGGTCGACTCCGCTAAGAAGAAATAGTATTGATTTCATAGACAAGAACGCTTGAGAAGCGAATCGGATCATCTCGAGGACCGGGATAAATGATAGTGAGACGCACATGAGTTCGATTTTAATAGAAGTTAGCGAAACGATCGGCAAAATCAAAACTATCACGAGTAGCTTGTCCGTCTTCGCTAATCGCCAACCTTGGTTGAAATGTACGTATTCGGGGGACGCCTTAAATATGTGTACGATCCGAACTCAGCGATATGATGAACCCGAATGCAGCTGCGAGTGGGTGTTGAGATGCGCATAAACGAAAGTGAATTAGCCTCAGCCTACGACTCACAGATTTGATGAATTACAACGCACCTCGTACGACCATCTCAGCCCTGTAACAGGGCACAATAGTGACCAAGTCGAAAAAACACGACGATAGAATAAGTGCCATCAAGTCTAAAATGAATGAAAAATCATTCAATAAAATTCACTAAATGCATGCAATATAAAAGTTGGAAGGATAACCGAGCATAGTTCGATGCCATCGAGCGATAAAGCCATTCAATAGGGTTTGTCTAAGATACGCATACGACATGAGTTAAAGAATGGTAGGATGACCTGCACTCAGGAAGTCTCGAGGACGAGACTTATTTTGAGTGGTGTATTATGTAATGACCCGTTCCGCCCTAGCGGAACGCCGATTCAAACGGCAAGTGCAACGACTCAAATGAGCAGTTGACTCGAAGAGTTGCGTCGACCCGATGAAGAATCGATGCAAGACTTACATTGGCCCATCGAAGATGAATCCAGACTTACTTTCAAAGGCGCGCTCGGAGTATCGCTCGGCCGATGCGAACATCACTAAGGTGGGTGGCTTCGATGAACCCGTCTTTGCTTAGCCTAGACACATAACAATACGGACACTATTGCTAGAATAGCTAGACGATAACACCGCGCATGCTAATAAATGACTCAATGCACCTAGCTAAGGGAATAATCCCATCTTGTATGTTTGTTTAGAACATGGAAAAGAACTCAAAAATATAGGAACTCTCGTACCGCGCTCCACGCTCGTGCTAAGGCACAAGCTTACATTCAAGTTCCTTATGCGTTCAACAATGAAACAATGAACGGTTTACAACAATGAAACGGAAGACTATCGACATAATCGTTCCGAGTAGAATATAGCAACATAGAAAGACTTCGGGACCGATGGGTCGCCAAGGCGACTTCTGCACGGGGAGTTGCATAATGTATGAATGAATGAATGAACGAATAAGTGAATGAATGAATCAACGATCGAATGAATGAATATGTGAATGAATCAATGAACGAACGAACAAGTGAAAGAAAGAAAAGAATGATTGAATAAAAGATAAGAAAGAAAGGAATGGTTAGCGACAGGTATGACGGGGACGTGCATCGGGGCTCGATACCAGCGCTGTACGGACGCTGCCGCCAAGCTGGTCGATAACGCATCATGGCTCATAGATAGCCCACGGCTCAGGGACAAGCCGTTAAGTTAAAATGACAAGACAATACGAAATGGTCGTGGACAATCCCATCGTATACGGGAGGTAGGAGTAATAAGGGATTCCGCGGTACGATCAAAAGAAGGCATCGTGGCCGGCCTAGACGGAATCAAAATGCCTTACGGTGCTGGCCTGGGTGCGGGCTTGGCCACCCAGGAGATGTAAGGCCGGATATTTCAAGAGACTATCAAGGTGTACCAGCCAGCACGCTATGATAGGTGAGAATACCAAAGGAGAATATGTCTAAATTGGCTTGTGATGCCAGCGACCGATGCATATAGATTAAGTGGGCTTTGCTGGTGGCAATCCACGTGCAAGTCCTTACATTGAAACAAAGTAGTCTAAGTTAACTGAATGAAGCGCATTCTGAATATGCTTGAAATGTAACACACCAAATGATAAAGAGTACTTCATGCAAATGAGTTAGAGAACATGCCTACGACGTGCTAGAATCTGAGGCAGGGACACGCCCTCGACACTAAATGTTCACATGAATTACGTTAAGTTGTTATGTATGAATTGTTGACTAACTTGGTTTACTTTAGACAAGGAAGATCAGACGGTAAGTATGGGTAAGTCATGCATGTATTTCCATACAAACACTTGGAATCGGTAACACGAGATAGGTTATGAAATATACCATGAAACTGACCCTAAGGTAAGATTAGAAAGACAATGAATGATAGACGGTGCACAAAAGTAAATAGAACGTGTTTGGTAATGATAGCATTGTGGGCGAGCTAGCCTCCCCACCAGTACATAACAATGTACTGATAACCCCACAGATTGCTTGCAGGAAGCAGGAGACGTCATTAGGTACGGAGCTTCCCTTGAACGTGCTAAGGCACGAAGCCAACTCTGGAGCCTTGGAGCGTTGCAAGGAGCTGAAGCACCATATACATGACATAATGTATCGGAACATCGCCATGAATCATTCCATGTTGTAAGCCACTTGGCACGCCTTTTATGTTTCAGAGAAAGAGAGAGCTTAAAAGACTTGTAAACTCGGCCTAGCATCGCTTGTAAACTTCTTGAAAATCAATAAAGAGTTTTGAATTCGCTTTAACTTGTGTTCATTTACTTTCCGCTGCAAATGGGGACACTCTGTGCGACTCTGTAGCCTAGCTCAAATCGGCCGTTTCTGGAGATTAGCCTTGCACGGGCGCAACCTGTCACACTCACTTTTCAATTTCAAGGATATTTTAGTAATTGTAATTTATTTAAATTTTTATGATTTTATTTGAATTTTTATCTATTTATTAATTAGATTGATTGCAGTGTGATTTGATTGGTTGTAGACTGGTGACTTGGTAGTATAAGTAGTTTGACCTTTATCAATCTTCAGTAGAAGCCTAATAATATAATTAAAATTCATATTTTGGTTTATAAAAATTATTTAGATTTAATCTCTATTTTTGGAGCGGTTTAAATAATTTTTAAGTCATTTTTGCATTAAGCCTTTTTAAGCCTTTTTGACATGGGCCTTCTTGCAACTTGAGAGTGCTTGGCCCATGTGTAAAACCTAACCCTAATACTCCCTCCTATGGCCGGCCACAACAGCCCCCCCTCCTTTTCACTTTTGTGAGAAAACACGTAGCCTCCAAGTGAAACCCCTTTTTCTCACCTTCTCCAAACCCTAACTTTCGTATCCGGAGTCCGTTTCACTTCAAACAAATTCTATTACGCTCATGGGGAAGAGGAAAACTTGCTAGAGTATTGCTAGCAAGGAGTTGAAGGCATTTGCTCGGGGAAATCGGCCTACAAACCGTTCGAGGACTTGCTTTATTGGGTTCCCGACACCCAATAGGTAAAACTCGTTCTACCTTTGTTCTTTTGAATTTTTCTTCATTATTGCATCCATATAGGTACCCTTGACATGTCCCTGAAGTTTGGTTGGGTTTTGACTTCGTTTGATAGCGGTATCGGACACGTATCGGTCTCACGTTGCACGTGTTCGGCAAAATGCCACTTAGAATTGAAAAGTGTTAATTTTCAATTTTGTTTTCAAAAAATCCTTCCTTATATGTTTTGCAACAACTTTCGTGAAGACGGATCAGAAATCGATACGATTTTGACATCCGAACGGACACGGACACGCGTGCACGAGATCCCGTGCACGCCCTGCAGTCTGTGCGTCATAACTCGACGCAAAGAGCTCCATATTGCGTGAGATTTTACGCGAACGTAGGGGCAACCTCTGCCCACATGCCCGTAAAATTTTATGACGTTTCGTCGAGCGAGCGCGGAGTAATCGCGCGTGCACTGGTCGGCTGAAATGTGCACTCGGGCTGAAATTTGCCACTGACACGGCCTTCGTATGCGAACACGACGTGTCAAGGACTCGTACCAGGATTTGGAACACGTAGCCCTATACCTAGACTACCCATGGACTCGATCCCGAGTCGTGGCGTGGCCCGACGCGCGAGCCACGAGCGACGACACGCGTGCACGAGCACGCACGCACGTACGCACGCGCAGGCCGTGCGCTGTTGCGCGAGCCGCTGTGGCACATCGCTGCGACTTCGTGTCGTGTCGACGTGTCCTTGACCTACCCCATGAACCTAACTAGCCGTGTGCACGAGCACGAGGCTTCTCGTTGCGCGTGTGACGCGCAATCGAGCGAGAATACCCTCTTCGACACGCGAAATAAATTTTTTGATATGCATTCTCTGGACATGACACGGACACGGTTTCGACTCTGGGAGTACCCGAGCATGTCCTACGTGTCGAGACCGACCTATTTGCCAAGTTTCGTGGGTTAATTCTGAGTATTTTGCGTTTTGAGTCTTTTTGTGAAAAATTGGGTTTTCATTGAATTGTAAATTTAGGATTTATGTGATATTTCGATTTCTGAGATTTTTGACGATAATTTTTGAGTATTTGGTCCTTGGACACTGTTTGGGACTTTTGGGAATCAACTCTCGGGGTTGATTCATATTTTCTACCTATTTTTAGGCATATATGTTATTTTACCTATTAATGTATATAGATATATATATTTATGTATATATATAGATATAATTCTTTAAATGCTTAACTTCGAAAATGTGTTTATGTGAGGGTCGAGCCTCTGATTTCAGACCTGGGAGCTTGCTTCAGGATTGGAATCGACCTTCGTTGGTTTTATTCTTGGTATATACTTTTATTTCCATATTAGCCTATATGTATATATATATATATATTTTTTATTATTATTTTATTATTATTTTTATTATTTTTTATTAATTTTTATTTACATATATATATATATATATATATATATATATATATAAAATATATATATTATATATATATATATTTATATATATATATATATATAAATATATAAATAAATAAATATATATATTATATATATATATATATATATATATATATATATATATATATATATATATATATATATATAATATACGTATTTTACTATTGATTGTAATATCTTATACATAGATTACTCTTGTAGTCTCATATTATTCTGTTGCTCAGATTTAGACCCTCTACTAGCAGCCCCAACATCATTGTTCACTCACAAACCATGTTTCCTTTCCTAATTTATATATATGTTTGTGTATATATATATATATATATATATATATATATATATATATATATATATATATATATATATATATATATATATATATAAAGTGTGCTACCTTCGTAAGCCGATCCACTATCACCCAAATAGCATCCTTACCACTTGGTGATCTCGGTAAACCGGTCACAAAGTCCATTGTAATATGCTCCCACTTCCATTCCGGGATAGGAAGCGGTTGTAATAATCCAGCTGGCCTCTGCTGTTCTGCCTTTACTTGCTGACATATCAAGCAACGGGAAACAAACCTAGCTATCTCCCTCTTCATCCCGTTCCACCAGAAGTGCTGCTTGATATCTTGGTACATCTTGGTCCCTCCAGGATGTATAGAATACTGGGAACTGTGAGCTTCTGTCATAACTTCCTGTCTGATATCTCCACTAGGTACACATAGACGTGATCCAAACCTAAGCGTACCATCTTTATGAATTTGTATCTCCTTTCTGAGTCCTGACTCACATTCTGCCCTAAGCTTCTGAATCCTTGGGTCCTGTGCCTGAGCTGCCTTGATCCTGCCTACCAAGTCGGATTGAACTTGTAGACTCGCCATAATTCCTACATCACTAGGAAGTATAACTTCAATGCCCATCTCCTGAAAGTCTTCTAAGATGTGCTTCTGCGTTGTCAGCATAAATGCGCCGCCTCTTCTGCTAAGAGCGTCTGCTACCACATTAGCCTTGCCTGGATGATACTGAATCTCCACATCATAATCCTTGATCAACTCCAACCATCTTCTCTGCCTCATGTTCAGCTCCTTCTGAGTAAAGATGTACTTCAGACTTTTATGATCTGTGTACATCTCCACTCGGTCACCATATAAGTAATGCCTCCATAGCTTCAGAGCAAACACTATTGCCGCCAATTCCAGATCATGAGTTGGGTAATTTTTCTCGTGGTCTCGAAGTTGCCTAGATGCATATGCTATCACCTTCCCATGCTGCATAAGGACACATCCAAGTCCTTTACCTGACGCATCACAATATACTGTAAAACCTTCGGGCCCAACTGGCAATGTCAAGCTAGAGTTGAGAGTAACGAATCATGAGAGTAAAAAATATATATATATATATATATATATATATAAAATATATATATATATATATATATATATATATATATATATATATATATTTTATATATATATATATATATATATATATATATATATATATATTTGTATATGTTTGTGTATTGTATATGTTTTTTGTATGTATATATATATATATATATATATATATATATATATATATATATATATATATATATATATATATATATATATATATATATATATATTTTAGAAACCCTCTCTCTTTATTAATCAAGGCTCAAATTGCCGAAGCCTGACGCGTATACAAGTCAGAAATATACAAGTATACCACCAAAAAGGAGAAAAGAGGGGGCAACACCGGAGCTAGGATTAGGAAAGGGGCAACCAGAATGAAGTCGGACAGTGGGAGCACAGAGTGCTCCTTTTGCGGCATAGGCGGAATACCTCCCTGATGAGCTGGTTAGCAGAGTATTGGTGCTCTTCGTATCTCGCCTTGTTGCGATTCTTCCATATCGCCCATGTGGCGGCTGCTGCGACGATCTGGTGGTCGTGGGATGTTCTACCCAAGAGGCTGCTAGATCATGGAAGCATCCGCCCCCCAGCTCTATACTGAAGGTTGGCTAAGGGCCCTCCATACATTGCCTGGCAGGCTTCCATGGTAGAAGATGTGGTCGACAGACTCGATCTGTCGATCGGGGCAGCAATTGCATGCGGAAGCCAAGCTAATCCCAATGGTGTTAAGAATATCGTCGGTCGGCAGTTTCTTTCTAATCACTCTCCACATGAGGAAAGACCATTTCTTAGGGATGCAGGAGTGCCATTATTGATTAATAGGCTGCTGCGGTTGTCCCGTTCCGCGGACTGCGAGTCTCGCCGACCTCACCGAGAATGCCCCGGATGCCTCGCGGGTCCATCTCAGAGCATCGGCTTCGTGGCTAATCTTCACGCCGCTAGTCTGAATGTTCTCCACCGTGTCGTTACCGGCCCATTCACGAATCTTGTCCCAGTTCCAATCTTCGCTAAGGTTGTTCCATAAGTCTTTGATTTTGCTGTCCGTCGGGATCACCGTGAGCTGCATGATCAAGCTATCCCCAATCCATCTCTCCCGAAAAGGGTCCGACTCGCCGTTCCCCAATTGAAGCCTCATATCATGTTCGGCAAGGGCACGCCCATTAAGGATGCGACGCCAAGCCGCAGATGATCTGCAGTTGGATATGGCCTCTGTTGGATGGGTATGCTTGAAGTACATGTTCTTCATGAACCTGGTCCATAAATTCTCGTTCGTACGTAGTTTTCACCACAGCTTCATCGAGAAAGCTAGAACGATATGAGAGATTTTAGTGAATCCCAAACCCCCTTCCTCGGTTGGATGAGCCATGGACTCCCAGCTAGCCCAGTGATGTTTATTAATGCCATTACAATGCCCCCAGAAGAAATTGCAAAAGATCTGCTCGATCGAATCGAGAACCTTCAAAGGCGGGGAGCACACCGCCAAGGTGTGGATGGGAATAGAGGTGAGTACATGATTGATAAGGATAATCTTGCCTGCCGGGATAAAGTAGCATTATGCCACCCAGCCAGTTTGTTTCTGATACGAGTGATCAGTGTCTCAAATATACCAGCGTTGGATTTCCCGTACAGAAGGGGGCACACCAGATAGGTGAACGGAGGGTGATTAACGGAGAAGCCTGTCAGGTGAGTGAGTCTCCCAGCGTGCTCTCTTTTGATATTGTGGTGGGCATAAATGACGCTCTTGGATGGGTTGATCTTCTGACCTGAGCAGGTGGAGTACCTCTGCAGGGTGTCGCGAACCACTGCCATTGTTCCTTCGTCCCCTGACGAAAAGATGAGTAAATCATCCGCAAAGGCCAGATGAGTAATTATTAGGCATCCACTGGATGTGTGATAGTGCTGGAAGTTCGGCGTGTTGGCCATATTGTTGAGGTTCCTACTCAGGGCGTCGGCCGCGATGATAAAGACTATGGATGATAGTGGGTCTCCTTGTCTAACCCCACGACTGGATTTGAAAAATCCTCCTGCTTGGCCATTGGTGACCGTTGAGAACCATGAGTTGCTGATAGATCTCCAAACTAAGTTAGTCCAATACTCAGAGAAGCCGAAAGCCCTGAATACCCATATGACAAATTGCCAATCTAGCTGTCGTAAGCTTTCTCCATGTCGATTTTGACTGCAATGTTTTCCCCTCTAGCTGGAAATTTCATGCAGGTAATTAGCTCTTGGGCTAACATTATATTGTCCTGGATGTTCCTCCCGCGGACGAAGCCGCTCTGCTCTTCAGAGATGATTTTGGGGAGGATCCCTGCCATTCTGGTAGCGATTGTTTTGGATATATATATATATATATATATATATATATATATATATATATATATATAAATATATATATATATATATATATATATATATATATATATATATATATATATATATATATATATATATATATATATATATATTAATTGTGATGAATGTATAAATATAGGTAATGTAATAAATTCTTGTGATATGACTATAGGAAGTGTTTGGACAGATTAGGTTCGTCGTTAGGAGCCTAGTTCGGTCGAATTGGCCGACAAGTTGACCAAGTTGACAAAAGTCAACTTTGGGTCAAACTTGATCCAAATCAACTCAAATGAACTCCGAATGACCTAAAATTTTGTGTATAACCTAAAAATTAGTAAACAGACTATTTGACCAATGTTTGACCAGCGTTGACCAGGTTGACCAAAGTTGACCAAGTGTTGACTTTGACCAAAAGGGACCTAGAAGCATGTAGTCTTGCATTGTAGCTATTTCTTTGATATTGTAGACTTGGTTGTGACATGTGTATACTTTAAATAGGTTTATATTACCCCGGTTTAGCTACACTTCATCATCAGCAGTTCGGTTTGCCAGGGGAGTACATTCTCTAACCGTTTCATTCTTGCTTGGACATATTTACTTGTTATAGACTAGTTTACTTGTTGCTGTCACGATATATCACGGATTAGTACTATATGGATCTCTTTATGCAATGTTATCCCCTCGGATACATCGGGTATATTGTGCTCATGTACTTTATCATGTGCATCGTCTACTCATTGTATTCGTACTTATTCATGTATACTCATGTGACATTCATGTACACTCATGATCATGTGAGCCTTCATGTATATTCCAGTGTGCATGTGGACTAGCTATCCATGTGATGCACTACTTTCATGTACAATAACATAATCTGGACAGATCCTTGTGTACTGATTGGGGCAGGGGGAGTATTTATTTGGTTATGTGATCTACACCCTTTTCATGTGCAAATCCAAACTAGATTTAAGTCATGTATAACCTAAGCCAGTTTACATAACCAGATTGTGCTCTACTTCTCGTAGTTAGTTCAGTTCTCTATTATATCCTGTATATTTATTATATCATGTTCTCTCTTTTACAGTCTCATTTTTTTATCAGCAGTTCATGTATATTATTCTATAGCTTGTTTTATATTTCCTTTTATGTTATGAATTGTGTGAGAGATATGTATTCGTTTCTGTCCTGACTGGACCATTGAAAATATTACAGATGATGAGGATTGCTGCGACACTTACTATAGAGCAGGCCTAGTTGACACAGGTGACCTGGACCCTTAGCAGGATCCAGTAGTCGCTGAGGACTTGCCTTGATTAGATTAGACTTATATTATCTTTTAGTTATGAGACTTTCTAGTTGTATTGAGACTTGTTATGGTGTGATTTTACACCAGAATTTGTATTCATATTATAACTCTCTGATGTGATTATCTTTCTTCCATTCTATCTTAGTTATTGTGATTGAGTAGTACCATTTATATATTATTCTCCGTTCGGAGTATTTACTAGATTGTGTTAGATATTGGACCCAGGACAGCGTTCTACCATCGACACTGCGGCGTAGGATGGACATACCCACGTCTCGTGCCCTTACACTGGGTGCGGGTCGTGACACAACCTAGGCCCGTGCGGCATCACGCTTTAGCGAGGACGATCGCTCCTACGGGAGCGGGGCGTGACAACAACCCTCTTCTTTCATTCAAGTCTATATAAATATTGTTCATTATCAATAAAGAAAGCTTTTTCTTCTGTGCAAGTGTGCTATTCAATACTCTGTATACTCTGTGTTGTGCTCTAGGTAACTTTATAACTGTGCCTTGTTCGATCGCAACTTAGGCTCGCATGACATCATCCCCGGGAGATGCGTATCGATTCTACATAATCGTTGCATGACAGGCCGGCTTGGTCCATGCAATCGCTCATATGGGTCATCGTTAAGAAACACACACTTGTTCGTCTTATCCAGCTTCTTCTTTACTTGTTCTAGTTCGTGCGTGGCTCCAATTATATATATATATATATATAATTGGAAATATATATATATATATATATATATATATATATATATATATATATATATATATATTATATATATATATATATATATATATATATATATATATATATATATATATATATATATTTCCAATTATATATATATATATATATATATATATATATATATATATATATATATTTTTTTTTTTTTTCCAATTATATATTTATATATATATATATATATATATATATATATATATATATATATATTTTTTTTTTTTTTCCAATTATATATATATATATATATATATATATATATATATTATATATATATATATATATATATATATATATATATATATATATATATATATATATATATATATATATATGCCACCCTAGATCGAAGAGTTTTAAGTCATTTAGAATAGATCGTCGAAGTATTCGATGATTAGTTCTATTTTTTAATTAGTTTGCATAACTTGCAATAGTTGTGAGTCATGACGATAGGTTCGTTGTGTTATAATTATAAGTTTGATATGACATAATTGACCTAACAATTGATCTACAAGGATGATCCAATAATTGGGCCTAACATTAAGGTTTGTGAAGGATGACATACTATCATCGACGAAACTACATGCATAAGAGGTGGTATTGATGTTGTAGTGGGAAGAGGCACATTGAAATATGAGTGGGCTCCCATTTGGGCCATCCGCCAAGCAAGGTCAGGAATGAATAGTTGTATATTGGATGTGGTACAACATTTGTGTGTGGTACCAAAGATGCAATTAGTTACTTATAAGATTAGTATTGGTTGTGAATAACACATCACATATATAGTTTTGCATTTGAGAATCAATGATCAAGTTTGGGACATTATCTCCCACTTGTTTCGTCAATGCCCTCGTCGATAGGTGTACCAAGTCTCTAAATGACTACTCCCATAGTCATGGTCACTACGCGTCATACCATTTTTTTTTCTCGTACGGCTCTTTCCAAACTTGTCCATCTTCTTCTCAAGATCGAAGGAAACTGGTTCATCGTATCACCTTTTTCCATGGTATGTGCCTTCCTAAACACAAAAAGAGGATTGATCGGACTATCAGGTCGATGATCCACCTCATCTCTTGTGTGCGCATAGTCCTTCATACCATCGCACATGAGAGTCCTATTATAACTCTTTTGACCCGAATGTCCTTAATGATCCTTGATAGACTCCTTACTGTAGACAAATGTTTCATCTTTCATCACACTTGGCATAACAAGGCTTCTCCTTTGGCTAAAACCTAACTACCTCCTCGAGCGAGCTTCACCATCCTTTGGGCTATTTGTTCCTCGAGTATGCCCTTCTGGACATGATGGTAGTCATCCTTCGGTATCGTGGTATTCCTCCTCAATACAATCAATGATATCTCCCTTTTATGCGCTTATCTTTGTAACCGCTTCATTCTTATAGTTTGCGACATAGTTCTCCTTACCCTCGCCCAGTTCGATAGCATGATCCAACTTCCTTCGCTAAAGTTTCTCCCTGGGAATCTCCTTTGTACTATACTTGGTATCGCTCAAAAGATCTTCCTCCTTGAAGTCTTCTTTTATATCGAGCACCATCAAGTAGGCCATCTTCCATTTGCCACCATCATCGAGCTAAATGCAAGAGTTAGATTTTTCGTTTGATGGCTCCCTTGCATAACACTCACCATACACGATGAGCCTTCCTTCATAAAGCCAACGACTTACAGGCATGGCATTGGAACTACCTTCCTCGGGATTAGAAAATTCATGCCATGTATCATCTTAAAGTCGTACAACAATATATCAGCGAAATTGGCAACACCGACTAATGTCTCACCTCACACGAACTACTTTGGCTACTGCCTACACATGGCATGCCTCCAAATTAAAAGCCTTCTTGAATCTTTTTTTAATGCTATACCCAAGCGATAGACTTTCCACACCTGACATGAAGTTATGAGTGGCGTCCATATCGACCAATACCTGTGTGCTCTCGGGATTGATCCACACATCAACATAAATGAGATCCCTACTCATAGTCCTCACCACAACATAAACGGTCTTAATGGTGTTGAGTGAGAACAACACTCCCATGTTTGCTCCTACTTCATACTTCTCATCCTCCACCTCTTCGCTTTATACGACATTGACTCGTTTGGTCCTGTTCTGACATTCCTGAGCATAGTGATTCCCTCTACATATGAAGCATGAAACTGTCTGCTCAGGTTGGACCTTGTCACACTTCTTTTTCTCAGACAGACCCTCCTTAAGAGATCCCTCCTTCTTTTACCCACCATTCTCCTTGATGGTCTTTGGCTTGTCCTCTGACATTATTTTTGCTTCACCTGTACTCGACGAGCCTCTCGACTGTTGCATGATGACGTTCAAGACTTATAACCACAATTGCTATAATTCTTGAGCAGTCCACGGTTGAAGTCCATCTAAGAAGAAGAACAACCGATCCTCCTCGCCATGCTAGATATCACGAGCTCCAAACATGCAAACTCCGTAGCGTACTATTTGACCATCCAGGGATAAGCTTGAGTTGTCGCAAGCTCCTTCTTGCTGCGAACTCTATATTCTTTAGGTAGCTGAGACTTGTATCCTTCTTAAGATTCTCCCAAGTCTCAATCGAGTACAAACTCTTCTCTTTCTATGAACCTACAATGCTACCACAATATATCATCATCAGTAAAGTAGAGTGGAGCAATGCTTACCTTCTCGGCCTCATCCTTGATATGCAATGCCTTGAAATATCACTCCATGTTTCACAATATGTTATCCATCTCTTTGGTATCTCGTACCCCAACAAAGGGTTTCAGCTCATGGATCTTCCTTCTCGATATCTCTCTACTCGAAGGTTCACCATTTGCAACAACCTTCTCTAAAATGACAACTTTGGTCTTAAGTTCTTTGCAACTCTCGACCACGGTCTTCAGCTCTTCGTCGCCTCAAATTTTTTGACGCAAATCCTCAATCTCTACATGATGTGCCTTGATTTCCTCCTCAAGTGCGGATTAGATCTATTGGATTGGCCCCTACAATATTGCCATAGACGAAATAACATCACTCTCTAGCCTATCGTAGAAATCATTTATCCTTGTATTGCTTTGCTCCACAGAACCCATGTGATATGTCTCTCAAATCCGTCTCCAAGATCTCGAGACGTTCTGCAAGATCGACATAGGTATGCTCCTCCGTAGGCTCCTTGATCTTGTCCATCTTGTTCGTCTTGGCATTCCTCTTCTTATGTGACACGGACCTCTTCTGGACGTTCTCGAATATTGACACATGACACCAACTAACCTTCATTCTGATACCAATTAGTATTTTTGCCTACACCTCGATCCCTGCGGCACACGAACTTTCTCATTGAAGATCCCAAACGCTTAGCTAGATCGGTACTGCGAGAATGAGAAAATGGCTAAAAGAGAGAGATATTGGAATGTTGAAAAGTTCACTATATTAGAGAGAGTTTACAACTTCTTGGATGGTAATGAACAAATGAGACATCCCCCTTATATATAGCCTCAAGGGCTTTACAGGAAACTTCGAGACACTTACATAAAATATTTATATGATGAGAAGAATCTAAAACTTCTAGACACTTAGAGAAGCCTCACGAGAGTTCAATATGACTCCACCATATTATGAAGAATCCTAGAATCCTCCAGCTAAACCCCTTAACTTGACATGTTGTACAACATTGTTTCGGTGGGACAAAAAAGAATCTTGTGTGTGGCGTTACATGGTTATGCATTTGAGAATCGACCATCAAGTTGGGTAGTGGCCACATCGCTTGATTCAAGTTTGAGATGCCCCAGCTAATGTATAGTTTGGCATGTGATAAGGGTTGTCATACTCAGTACCATTACATCTAGAGCAAAGGCTCAGGTAAAATAATCCTTAGAGCATCCATCATAGTAAGTCTCATCCTTAGGTCCAATTTTTACATTCAGAATTTTAAAACTTATTTTGTAGAATAGTATGTCTTATTCCTAGTCCCAATTTCTACAATTTTGGTTCCATCCCACCCACAGGTGCTAAGGGTTGGGCCTATCTATTTCTAGATTCTAAATTGTAGGAACTCATTTTGTAGAATAGTAAGTCCCAACTTGAAGCTCAATTTTCTAGATTATAGATTTTACATTATTTTTTTTTCATATCAATTTTTGACCACACAAAGTTCATTTTATCATTTACTACTATTCTCATACAAATCGAACACATTCTATATTTACCTTCTTTTTTTTTGAAATTTTGGACCTCAAATTGTATTCGAGAGTACCAACTACTAATTATGCTCTTAGGATACCACAAGCTAATGTAGTCTAGTACTGACATGTAAGCTTTAAGAACATATCCGATCGAACTTTGTCGCATCCAATTAAAACCTTCTGTGTACGTAGTAATGGCAGTCTCTATCCTTCTTTAGGAGAGGAATATGAGGAGTGCTATTTGATGGATCATATCCTTCTTTAGGAATCTTTGGATAATGTTGGTCTGAAAGGGATACGTACGAAGATTTGAACTCATAGCAATTACTCTAACAAATTGCTTATGCATGTTATTCTTTAACCACTAATTTATTTAACGTTTGATGTATAAATTATACATATTATATTTCAAAACATAATATATATATATATATATATATATATATATATATATATATATATATATATATATATATATATATATATATAGTGCTCTGGTTTTATATTATGGAACCAACCTATGTTATGCACGTTGGATTATAATTGCATGGTTGAGATTAAATGACTTAAAAAGGTTGTGGGGTCTACACATTTTAATCTAAACCACTAAATTTTAATCCAATCAATAAAACATAGGATGGTTCTATAATACAAAACCAACCGACTGATTTTGGAGCATTTATATATATATATATATATATATATATATATATATATATATATATATATAAATGGAAATGAATGTAGCCAACCGGGATTTGCAGTGACTTTAAGAATGGTGCCGACATGGCCGTCGCCTTGTTCAACATCGATCTTCGATACGATATTTGGTACAACCCGGACGACCACCTCGGCCAACCGAAGCGTGCCGTAGACTCCCCAGACCTCGTCCGCCGGGGCCTCGACGTCTAGCTCATGGCAGAGGCTTCCCTTCATTGTCCTCCTCTTTGAAGAGGTGGCTGTAGGTGTGACAAGAACAAACTTGGGTACTGCTTATTTATGTTGGACGTTATATGGCTTGGACCCCGGAGCTCAACCTGCATGTCACGGCCATTTCATGTGGCAGGTTAATCGGCACATTCAGGACGCATGAGGGAACTATCTGCCAATTGCTTTGGAGTTTGGATGCCTACGTAGATAGAGTTATTTGGTCACGTATGCATGTTTATGTTGTTGGCTTTTTTAGATGGCCGACGTAATGTACGGGACTTTGTGCATTCTGCGTTACATCACTGTTCCCAATTTTTACACACACACCTATATCTTCCCCACAGTTCAATTTCGAGACCGTTCGCCTAGCCAAGAAGATTATACCTCTCGTTGCCGACCACAAGAACCAGCTGAGTTCGGTATCCATGTCTATGTTAGTATATAATTAATTGATATGTCAGTCTTGAGTCTAAAGTTCATCACTTAGACGTGCACACTAAGGATAGGCTGAGCTGTACTCCCTAAATTCCCATCATCATAAGCCCGCCACCTCACTATACTCTTCCTCTTACAAAACTCAAACCCAGCCTTCTAAACAAGAGAGAGAGAGAGAGAGAGAGAGAGAGAGAGAGAGAGAGAGAGAGAGAGAACACGAAGAAGAAGAAGAAGAAGAAGAAGAAGAAGAAGAAGAAGAAGAAGAATTGGAGGAGGATAGGGTGAGTTCTTCCTCCTTTTGTATGGCCTATTCGCCGTGGCATACCTAATGTTTTGTATGGACAATAGGTATCTATCAGAGGTAATATGAACGTAATAATGTCGAACTCTGTTGAGGAGTTTTCATAAAGGTTCCCGATTTACTAGAGATATGTGGTTTGGTCCCGATTTGCTAGGGAAGAATTGATCAAGGTTATCAGGGTCGCCAGAGGTAGTGAGGACGTGGCAAGAACCTGCTACTCCATTGGGGAACAATTGGCTTGCTGGGAGAACTCCAGGGGACCTGAAGACGATCCGTACTGGAATAATTACGTAGTGGATCCACTATCCAATGCGTACCAGTTGCTGGGTACTAATATTGGATGCTAATGTCGACCAAGACAGAGAGATGAATTGTTGGGGGTCTACGGTTTGCTCCCGACCTGCTAGGGAATTTTAGGTTTTCGTTCCCGACTTGCTAGGGAGATTTGTCAAACGTGGCTGAACTAAATGCTATAATCACCATCGAATTTGATCTATTCATTCTATAGATTCCAAACACTGACTTTTTATCAACTCAATACTTCTAGACATAATACTTCATCGGGAACTTTTCATTAGTAGGCATCATAAGCAAGTCGTCGTCTGGCTTAACAAATAGATACGCATAGTTGGAGTAGACAGACTCCACAATGAAGGGGTCCTTATCACTTGATGACCATGATTAGGTCTCCGACTTGAAAAATCCTCTCCTTAACCCTTTTGTTGAAGGTCTTCGAAATACGGACTTGTTATAGCTCAAAGCGCTGTTGAGGTTGTAATCGCTTTTTCGAGCACTTCTATTTCTTGGAGACGTATGCATTCCTTTTCTTTCATAGTCATTTTAATAGCCAAAGTGATATAAAGAGAAGGTATCTTGATTTCCAATGGAGTGACGACTTTGCATCCGTAGACCATTGAGAATATGGAATGACCATCATGCAATAGGCCCACAGACTTTCACCGAGCTTCTCAATTCAATCTCGCTTGCTGAAAAAGATGAACTTTTAAGGAGTTTAATGATTGTTTTGTTGAATACTTTGGCTAAGCCGTTGGCTGTAGGGTTGTATGTCAAGAATCTATATTCTGAATTCGCTACTTATTGCAGAACCAATAGAATGCATGACTTGCAAATTGAGGACCATTACAGTGGATGATCCTTCTGGGGGTGCCAAATAGAAATATGACAGTGCTTAAAAAAGTGGAAGACATTTAATGTCTTGAATTTGGTCAATGGCACAACCTATACCTACTTGGAAAATTAGTAGGTTATTTCTAGGATGAATCGATGTTCTTTTACGGATGGAGGGCTGATGGAGTTTATGACTTCCATCCTTAAGCTAATGGATACCATGTCTCAATTCAATCTCGCTTGCTGGAAGAGACGAACTTTTTAAGGAATTTAATGATTGTTTTGTTGAATACTTCTGCTAACCTGTTGGCTATAGGGTTGTATGTCTAGAATCTACATTCTGAATTCACTGCTTATTGTAGATACAATATAATATGTGACTTGCAAATTGAGGACCATTGCAGTGGATGATCCTTCTGGGGGGTGCCAAATGATATATGACATGGTGCTTAATGAAGTAGAAGATTTTTGATGTCTTGACTTTGGTCAATGGCACTCTACCCACTTGGAAAATTAGTAGGTTATTGCCAGAATGAATCGATATTCTTTTACGGATGGAGGGATGATGGGGTTTATGACTTCCATCCGTAAGCTCCTAATGGACACGAGGTATTAGTCAAATGAAGTAGTTCCGATGATTAATGTATGAAGTAAACATAAATTTAACACACTCTGTAATTCTCTGCATAGTATATGGCATCTGCAACCATAATTGGCCAATAGTAGCCCATTCGCTTAATTAATCCTACAACTTTGGAACTGTTGGTAAGCACCGTACATGCTCTTATGGCCTTTAATTAGTCCTACAAATCACTAATACAACTGAATTACAATATTCCATACGTTATGCCCTTTATAGCATAAGACATCATCTTTACGGGAATAGCTTCTGCACACCCATCCGATTCATCGATGTCGCGATTGATTAAGCGATTCTCCGCACATGAATAACTGTAGATGCTCACAAACGTGGGTCAGTACATTATCGTGTATTAGTGAGCGGTGATTGACCAATTCTTAGGACTTTGCTTCACATGTCCGACATTGTTACAACAATACACAACTCATTAATTGATTCGTAATAGTTTACTAGTCACGTGATTATTTATATTTTATTATCTTTTTGGGTTTCATGCTAGGTATTATTTAGCAACACAACATGCAAGCATAGAAAATATAATTTTTATTAAGCATGAAGCTAAAGGATCTTCAAAGAACTCACACTACTCATATTATCAAGATAACTTTCCGCCACGATCGCATAGCGATCTGAGCTATTTCTCCGCATAACTCCAAGTACAACAAGGCTTCATTGAGCTAACCAACCATCATAATTATGTACCGTATAGAGCAGGACATTACATAATATACCACTCAAAAATTTTGTCCTCGAAACTTAAACTAAACTCATCAACTTCAGCTGAATTCACATAAACTTCCATTCTAATTCGGATTCAACATCCCATGATAATACTTGTACAATTTAACATCTCGCCATAACATGCTGACTGATACAATGATTTACCATCTCTTTTCTTTATCCAACACTTGTGCAATTTTCTTAGCACATAATAATCTTCCCTGCAGCTCCATTTGAAATCAATTCACCGCTTAGCTTGTATTGTACACATATTCTTGATGTGTCAAAAATATTACACTTAGCATACGCTAATGGTGGAGAAATCAAACAACCAAAGATGCAACTTCCATTTTTCGTCTCAACTATCTCTTGAACAATTTATGTAACCATATTTCAGTTTAATCGATCTCAAAATTACTTCATATTCTATCTGTCCGGCATGTATATAATCATGCCTTAAATCTTATTGTGCCTCATACAAATTTATGTTTTACCAACATCATTCTCTACACTGCTAACACACAAGCATCAAGAACTACCCAAGTAAAGCACCGACCTAAGCATTAATCTTAATTGCAACATTCTATTCCCAACATCCCTTAGAAGCAAACTATGATGCTTTCGCATCGCCTTAGTCCATTTATACATCACCAACTAATTAAGTATACAACCAAGGTTATTAATTCCAACTCAAGTTTATGCTACAACTTATCCGACAATTCCCAAAATATTTTGACTTAATTGCTTCGTAGTCCTATTAACTTTTCAAACATAATATCAAATATAGTAAATCCAAAGTTCCCTTCTCAATCATGTTGTGAACCATAACACAATAATCGATAAAATCACTAGCAACAATTCATCCAACATCTCAAGTCTCATCAACCAAGTCACATGTTCAATTATCATTCGAATCCATACAAGTTTATTTGCAATCTGTCAAATTCCCGATCATGATTCATCTTCCAAGTTGTACCATTATCCGACACTAGCAAAATTTTTGATGTACTCAAAACTTTCTTGTATAAGTTCAACGTACAGTATCATTCCAACTAGTTATCCAATGAAATTATCGAAACAAGTGCAAATCCTCATTTCTAATAACATTTGAATTTTAATGTTGTTATAGTAGCAATTGCTCTGGCCAAAACCATTTGCAGGCACTACTTCATCTCATCATACATTTTACTTCCTAAATTCAAATCTGATTATCAATCAGTTGAAAATCATTCTGACAACCTCAGTGCAATTATCAATCAAGTAAAACAACTCAATATGGTTCAGCCAACCAAACTAAATCCGTCATTCCAAAGGAACGCAATCAAAATTCTGAAACCAATGTAACCCGTCATTCCAACCAATGTTATGTCATCGAATTTCTCAAATCTCTATTCTATTCTAAAGTTTGCTTTACGAAATATAAAATTAGATCTCTTTCATTCCAACCATACCCATGCAACGTCAATAGGGTCATCCTAAGGGTCTCCGACAATCAATTTTATTTCTTCGGTCAAAGGTCAGCTATTCTAAGCTAAACCAAAACATTCAGTTAACTTATCTAAAATGGATAGCTACCTAGATATACTTCTCTCTCATCTTAGGAACAATCTATACGCTGACCAATCTAAGGGATCATGGATGCTACCCCAAATCTTATGAATTTAATTCCAATACGAACAACTAAAGTATCATATTGTCGACCGACCCAACACTAGGCGAACAACAGACACTCTAGGGTCAAGTCTATCTATCCATAATCATCCTCATGGCTACTTCCAACGAATCTTTGTTCTATAATTGATAAAGTTAATCCAACATCCTCATTATTCAATTCCGTATCCATCTTGTGATATGTAATTCTATCAATCCAACTGCAAATTCTCAGTTTCAGTTGCATAATCGTGACATCTCACTTGCATAATCGTGCCATATATATATATATATATATATATATATATATATATATATATATATATATATATATGCCTTCTCCAACTTATATTCTTATATCGTACTCAAGTTGTTCATCCAATTTATTCATATAACTGGGCCAATTGTTCAAATCACAAATCCAGCATAGCTATGTACCTCAATATTTTACCATTTACGGTCTTTGCTTTCCCTTTCTTCTCAACTTATATTCAATTCCTATATGCTCAATGTTGGATTATTCAATAATATGGGGCCACACATGTAAAATTAATTGTGTTGGGCTATCTAAATAATTAAGCCAAATTAAAGTGGTCTATTTGAAAAATTGGCTTAAGGGTATAATTGTCATAGAATTAATGTTTAGATACCGGAGATAAATCTAATTTGATGAGGGGCCAAATTAGAAATATCACTACATATAAATATATGTATTCATTAGGGTTATGGTCCCCAACTTATATGGCCACCAAAAAGAGGTTCTCTTTTTCTCTTCTGCATCCCCATCAACAGAAAGAGAGGGACAAAGGATTCGGATTCTTTTTTGTCATTAAGGGTCGTAGCAAGTTGGAAGATCAAACTCCATAAAAGGACGACCGCTTCAAGATCCATCAAGCCTAGTAATGGATTCAGGTACGCTTCCGCAATTTATTTTTTGGTCTTCATCTCATGAATCAACAGGCATAGTAATTTCTAACAAGTGGTATCAGAGCCTTCTGTTTGATTTATGAGGTCGAAGTTTTAGAATCCAATTTTTGATATTGTTCAGGAACCCTAAAATTTTCGATTAAATTAATTTAAGGTTCAGATTGTTCGATCGTAGTTTTTTGTTTTGAATCCATCGCTATTGTGTCATTAAGGTTTTGAGCAATAGATTCAGAAATTTTTTCGACCTCACAATAGATCATGGAGAAGCTGTATTTGACTATTCCCATTCTCTGATGAAGTTCTCGATATGGTTTATTTTTGTCGTTAGCTACATCATGTTAAAAAACACTTTAAATATTAAATATACCCAAATGTTGGAAGGGATTCCCTGCACCTTATTGCTTGTATTGTAATCATTTGCTTACACTAGAACTTAGGAAATCAATAGGGGCAACTTGCGGTAGTTGAAGCCATCTTCATTATTTTGTGATGGAAATTGATTGGATTTAATCACAAAAGATTTTCGTTTGCTTTGTATTGCTCTGGATTGGAAGAGTTTGTGACTGCTTGCTATTAATCACAAAGAAAAATATATCTATGAGCCACTTGCAATTTTTTTTATTTTGCAGCACCATTAATAGGTTTCAAAATAATAATAATAATAATAATAATAATAATAATAATAATAATAATAATAATAATAATAATAATAATAATAAGTTTTGTTAAGTGTAGGTTTTAAACCACAACAGAACCATAATCTGGCACCTTAGACGAATTCGGCCATATCTCAACAGTGCATTATTTTGTATATTGATCCAACAGAAATAAAGTTTGAAGTTTTTTTTATGATGCATGTTTTTTTTTTGGTTGGCTATTTTTTTATGTTAAAAGAATATTTGAATGCTCTTTTATTTAAAGTGATTTAATTTGTGATTTAAATCATGCACAAGATTCACATACTTTTGATACAGTAGATCAATTTTGGTATAATCTTTAAAGATTATCTGATATAATCTGTTGATGCATATATATTTGATCTTCTATAGATTATCTATTTAAAGTAATTATTATGAATTATTTGATATTATCTGTTGATGCATATATTTGTTAGAATTTAATCGGTTGATTATTTATTAATTTAAATTTAAATATGCATGTACATAAGGTTTTGGACATGATTCAATTTTGTAAAATTTAGTCAACATTCACATTTTTGGTACATAAGATTTTGGACATGATTCAATTGAAACAAGATGTCGCCAAAGTGACCTCTCTTGCGTAGATAGTCTATGAGAGATGTTGGATGTTTGTGTGTATAGAGTCATGCGAGTATTAGCCGGCCCAAAGGAAGGTTAATACTTGGCCGAATTGCACACATACTTGTGGTAATAAATGTGTGACAATTATACGGTTTACATGTGAATAATAACCCGATCTAAAGATAGGCTTATTATTTGACATGATTTATTGTCAACGTTTGATCACTACACCAAGAGTACCACTTGTAGTTAATATCACTGTCCAAATACTTGATATTAATGATGTACTAGGTATCTTGAGATGGGGTTCACCATTATTTGAATTTGTTTGACTATATTTTACGCTTTGGTTATTAATTAGAGCATGTTTGTTTTTGTTGCTTTGTTCTTTTTACAGTTAATGTTGCAATAATATCTGCCAATAAGAATTTAATTTTCATGTTTAATGTGATATACTTTATGGGCAAAAAAAAGAAAAAAAAAGAAAATGAATATAGTAGCTGCTAAGGGTTCAGCTCAAAAGAAACAACAATATAAAACTAAGGGTTGTTCTTTTTTGATAAGGCAGGACACATAAGGAAGAAATGTACAAAGTACCACGTATGGCGTATAAAGAAAAGTATATTTCTAAATTTGGTATGTTCTGAGGTTAATTTAGATTTAGTACCTAGAAACACATGGTGGTTATATTCTGGTGCTACTACCCACATTAGTGTTTATAGACAAGATTGTCTAAGCTACCGAAAGCCAATTGATGGTAAAAGATACATCTATGTGGGTGACGGCAAATCGATAGAAGTGGATGCAATAGGACATTTTAGGTTATTTTTAGGAACCGATTATTATTTGGATTTGATAGACACTTTTATTGTACCATCTTTTAGACGAAATTCGGTTTCAATTTCTTTAATGGACAAATCTAGTTATCATTGTTCATTTGAAAGTAATTAGTTTAGTCTATCTTTAAATCCAAATATTATTGGTAACAGTTTTTCTAAGGTTTATGATCGCCTATATTCAGTTAAAACTATTGTAGCTTAAATGAAATCTTGTAAGTGGAGTCATGTGGTACTAAACACAAAATTAACAATAATAAAAATTTTAACCTCATTATGACATAAGCGATTAGGTCACATTTCTAGAAATAGAGTTGAATGACTTGTATCTGATGAGATTTGGATTCTATTGACTTTAATGTCTATATTAATGTGTAAAGAAAATACAGACCAAAGTTCAATTGTAAGCAGCTACTTTATTGGCTATACTGACAGATCGAGGGGTTAATAATTATACGGTCCTACACACAAAAAAATTAAGACGAGAAGTGTAATAGTTTTTGAGGATGTTGAGTTTAGGGGAGAAATAAAGTCAGGATCATTGTCTTTGAGGAGGAATCGATTACGATTCCTACTATCACTTTTGACGATGTGCAGGATTCTATACCTGTCATTGTTCAAGAAGTGAATTCGGAGCCTCAATATGACAACATCGAATTACCTCTACAAGTTGTTGTTGAGATACCTTAACAAGACAACGTAGCGGCACATTCAAGATAAGGCAATTAATCCTAAGGAACAAACTTAACAACCTCAAGAACCGGTAATGTTAAGATGGTCCACCAGAGAAAGGATATAATTTTGGATAATATTATCATATTTCTCTAGGAACGTGAGTAAGACTACTATGGATACTGGAAGATGATCTAATCAACTTCCGTAAGGCTATGGAAAGTCCCAATTCTCAAAAGTGGATTGAGGTAATGAACGAGGAGTATAAGTCTATGCAAGACAAAAAATTTGAAAACTTGTCCCATTACCAAAAGGTGCGAAGTCCATTGGTTGCAAATGGATATTTAAAACCAAGAAGGATTCAAAGGATAATGTGGAGAGGTATAAAGTACGTCTTATAAATAGTGACTTTACTCAAAAGTTAGGGATTGATTTTATAGAGACTCTCTCTTCGGTTTCTTTGATAGTCTCTTTTAAAACAATCATAGCACTTGTGGGTCACATTTGATATTGAGTTACATCAAATGGATGTCAAAACGGCGATGGTAACATTGACAAAATGAATTATATGGTACAACTAGAAAACTTTGTGTCGAAAGATCCAAAGAATATGGTTTGCAAATTGACAAAATCTATTTATGGACTCAAGCAGGCTTCTCGTCAAATGTATTTAAAGTTTTACCAGTGATTATTTCGTTTGATTTTTGAGATAAACACTATTAAAGATTGTGTATATCACAACTTCAGTGGAATTAAATAATTTTTTTTGGTTATATATGTTGATGACATGCTGCTTGCCAAAAATAATATAGGTATATTGCACGACACTAAAAATTTCTACCAAATAACTTTCAGAAGAAATATCTTAGTGTCATCTCTTTTGTATTAGGAATTCAGATACACCGAGATTATTTTTGGGGTATTCTTGGATTATCGCAAAAGATCTATATCAATAAAGTGCCTAAAAGATTTGGCATGCTGGAATGCAAACAAGATGACAACCCTTTCGTTAAAGGAGACAAGTTCAGTCTCAGTCAAGTGCCCTAAGATTAGCCTTAAATTAAGAAAATTTAATAAATTTCCCGTTTATGACCAATTGTAGGGAGTCTAAGGTATGCTCAAGTATGTACGCGTTCGAATATTGCGTACATAGTTGGAATGTTAGGCAGATATTTCAGCAAATATGAGATGGATCATTGGGTAGCAGCCAAACTACTTAAGTAATTAATAGAGAACAAGGAATTATATACGTTCTTTGTAGGAGATCGAATAATTTTGGAGATCATAAGGTATTCCGACTCCGATTTTGCTGGATGCCAACAGAGCAGGAGATCCACATCAGGTTATGTTGATTGGTGGAGATATATTTTGATTAGTGTCAAACATGCACTCATAATTTCTTTCACCATGACAGCAAGGTTTATAACATGTTGTTAGGCATCTATTCAGGAAATATGGTTGCAAAATTTTGTCACAAGACTGTGCCTATAGTACGGTGTTGAAAGACCACATAAATTATGGTGTGATAATAAACCAGCAGTACTGTATTCCAATAACAACAGAAGCTTGTATAAGTCAAGGATATTGACATAAAGTTTCTAGTTGTGAAGGACAGAATTCAGAATGGTTAAAGTGTCCATATAGCACATTAGGACAAACTCCATGTTAGCGGATCCGCTCACAAAAGTATTATCACCCAGGGTCTTTCATGAGCATACTGCTCATATGGGTGTTATCTTAATTAAGAATATGGCAATACAGTGGGAGTTTGTGTTTTATGTATTTGAGTGCTATTTTGTTTTGGACACATTTATGTATTAAAATATTTTGGATATTTATCTGATCAGATATATGGAAATTCAGTTTATTCTGTTTTCACTATGTTAAAGTATTGATCTCACTAAAGTTAAGGAGGACCAGTTGAAAATAGACATGTATTGATCACATTGCGTGTAATTTCCATGCTACGCATCCATGATTGATCTATGTCGTTTAGCTATATTGGTATATATGACCATTGATGGTTTAGTTACGCTATATGTGACGAAAGCCGCTTTGATCCTATGTTGATATGGTTAATGGACGAGATTATCCGGATATACCCTAAGGATTAAGATAGTAATTTATGAGCTCACTAAGGTTAACACAATTATAAGGTTACATATGTGGCCCAGTGGAAGATTGTTGGATTATTCAATAATATCGGGCCACACATGTAAAATTAATTGTGTTGGGCTATGTAAATAATTAAGCCAAATTAAAGTGGTCTATTTGGAAAATTGGCTTAAGGGTATAATTGTCATGGAATTAATGTGTAGATACCGGAGATAAATCTAATTTGATGAGGGGCCGAATTAGAAATATCACTACATATAAATATATGTATTCATTAGGATTATGGTCCCCAACTTATATGGCCACCAAAAAGAGAGGTTCTCTTTTTCTCTTCTATATCCCCATCAACAGAAAGAGAGTGACAAAGGATTCAGATTCTTTTTTGTCATTAAGGGTCGTAGCAAGTTGGAAGATTGAACTCCATAAAAGGACGACCACTTCAAGATCCATCAAGCCTAGCAATGGATTTAGGTACGCTTCCGCAATTTATTTTTTGGTCTTCATCTCATGAATCAACAGGCATAGTAATTTCTAACACTCAAATCATCCATATGGTCTTTACTTATTAGCCAATCAATAAGGTAATTGTATATTTATATTTCTAATCGATTGCATCTACTATACAAATCCATCCATAGCATCAGGGTCAACTTTAGCAATCCATAATAATCATCAACTTTATTTTCACATCGCCTCATCAAGGTCATATAAAAGAAATTCTCATTAGGACACCAATTCAAATGAATAGCCACAAAGTCACTATATACTGATCATATAGCCACGTTATAAATCATCCAACATCAATAATCATGCCATCCTAGCCTATATGACAAGAATCATATAACTAAGATGTAATCCAACAAATCTATTTTCTGTACCAACTTGTTATCTACGAGACTATATTTGTCACGCCTCTCTCGCAGAATACAGTGAGTCAGATACGTAAGAAATATCTTTAGGCTACGTGCCATATGAATACATTGGTACCCGTATTCGTGATTATCGCCCGCAAAAAAATTGTTTCAGTAAAGTACAACACGTACTAGTAAGTACCCTCAAAACCTTTAATTTACCTAAGTCATCTAGCTACAAAATAAAGTTGTTGTTTCCTTGAGTTGTTGATGATCATTCCTCGGCTTCATCTATGCTATATAGAGATAGCATTTCTTCTGGGACCTTGTCTTTCCCCTAGTGAACAATACTAGGTCGTCAAAATGACATGCAAGTTCTCGTTCAAGAATGATAAAAAAAACAAAGATATGATGTGATATAATAAAAAATAATTTAATATTTATGACTCTTACATAAGAGTTGGTGGGATAAACTCTATAGAAGTATTTTAACTTAATTTGAAATATGAAATGTCCTATTCTAGTGATTCCTTAGTGTCTAATCAATCAAATACCAACTAAGTACACTACCATAACCACAAACAAGTTTTCTATATAATGATGTAATTTTAGAGAACACATTTGGATCACACACAATACCTATTTTCTCCTTAATAATCCCGTGACCAGGGATCAGGTGGTGTCTGGATGACACGTTGCTTAGAATCCGGTCGCTCACATCATGTGAGTAAAAATATAACTTGTAAACTCTTAAATTCTTGTTTTGATTCAAGAATTTATGGAATCCAAAATTTCTCTTAGGGAGTTAAGCCTCACCCCCAACATCGTATGGACTTACGATGCCAAAAACTTTACTGTTCAATTTTTGTTGTTATTATATTGTAGGAATTTTGTATGGTGCGATCAAGTTGTTTTCTCCCACCCAACGCACTAACCTAGTGATACAAACAATTCTTTATGTATTACCTTGTATTAGATCTGCTCTGTATCTCATCTCAAATCTCAATATACAAACATGTATCTTGTCTAGAATTCCAGGGTTCAAGCGTATATAAATATTTCAGAATTCAAGTATATAACTCATTGTTGCATCGTGATATAACATGAGAATATCAAATTCAGAAAAAATTTCAATTGGTCCAGAGCAGAAAATACTAGAAACTAGAATTATGTTTCGCTTGCGTAATTTTGTGTCCATGACCTACTTATTCTAGACATCTAAAATCCATAACTTTTGGATTTTGGATATATGGGTTTTATAACGCTTTTTTGTTATTACATGTGTATTATTATTATGATTGTTATTTCTCTTAGCCTTAATTAAAACCCTTTCTTTTAGCCCAATAACTTAAGCCCATTAGCTACCGCTACCCGAACCCGCAACCCTAAACCCGTTGGACTAAACCCATTCCATCCAAGATTCCCGTACTTCTGACTATACCGCATGGAGACCCCCACTTCCGGATCTGTACCCTTACGTGCAGAATCAAATACTCAAAAACTCTTTCTTCTTCACAGAACATTTCTCTCCAAAATCTTCACAAACCCATCCTTTCCTCCTCCCACACTCATCCTCCTCCGAAATCGACGATGTCCCGACGATCCTCGCACCGCCCCGGACCTAGCGACACCCCAATTGGGGTATTTCCATCCCCCCCCCGGCCGCACCCGACCGTCCCCTTGGCCATCGATCGTCGACCGCCCGCACGGCCATCTCCACTGTCGGCCAGCAGCCTCGTCGGATGTCTCCCGTGCGCTCCGCTTACCGGCCTCGCCAGCGCCCCCGCGTGTACCACTTTTCGGCTGCGCCTGCGTCCCGTGCCCTTCCTTTCGGCCACTTCAGCACGTGTCCCGCGTGTCGTGCACGCAGTCCCGCCATCCCGTATGTCCCGTGCGGTCTCCCTGCGTGTGTGCGAATTCTGCGTGCATTCCGAGTCCGATGCCTCCCCTTAGTACTCCGTTATCAACCATCCGGTAAGCCGCTGACCCTCTGTTAATTTCCAGAATACAAAACCCATTTCTGTTCCGACCGAAATTAACAGAATAAAGCTCTGTCAATTTCGGGATAGTTAGTTAGTTTCGTAATTTTGACCTTATGATTTGTAATAGATTTATAATAATTAATTAATGTGACGGTTAGATTATTATTAATAATAATTATGCTGTAATATAGATTGTTATTTTAATTAGTAAGTTTTAGATTAATTGATTAATGTCAAATGGTTAACAAAATGTTTAATTATGTTTATAGTAGGAATTACATTATTTTAAATATCGTTAATAATGTTGCCGTCAATAAGATATTAATTAGTTATATCAAAAGCTTATTTATTTAATATAGACAAAAAGGATTTTTGGAAATAAACGCTAGGCTATTTTCTCCGTAGATAATCCTTAAGTTATCCGTATAATTAAATAATTTTCTTATTAATTATTAATATAAAATATTCTTCGTATTAAAATCGTTAAATTATTTAGTAAAATTGTATCTTAATAAAATAAAGTTTTAGACGATATTTTTAATAAGTCTTAAATATGTTTCTAAAAACCTTAGATTTTACTAAATAAATGATTTTCAAAATTTTACTATTAAAATAATTTTCTTATTATTTAAAAAATATCCATTAAAATATTTCATATATTTTATGTAAATAAATACTATTTTATTTCAAAGGATTTTCAAGTATTTTATGTAAGTAATTCTGATTATAATATTAGTATACGAAAAACTGTTTATTATTTACTAATAAATTAAGTATAATATTTCTTGAATTATTTACAAAAATAATAGTTTTATTAGGAAAATTGTTTTATCAATTATTATACGTGGTTTTACGTATTAAATAATTATAGCGTTATCCTCTAAAAATATTTTTATAACTAAACGATTGTTTATTAAATTAGTGGCGGTTAGTTAAACCCTTGGAATGACTTCTAAAACAGATTATCAAATTAATGTAGGTTTCAAGTCCCGGACTTAGCCTGAATATTTTTTTGTTGTCACCTATAGCACCGGGAACACCAAGGCTTGTTCATACGTACCCAAACTTGTATTTTAGTTAATAATTAAATTCATTGCATAGCTAGTAGAATTACTGTATCGACACTTGACTCACGGGATCTCTCTCGGATAATACTGACTGCTTGACTGACTCATTGACTCGGGGTTTGGGGAGTAGTGTTAACGCCTGTGGTCAAAGCCTCCTACTGCATTACTGTGGATAGCGGAAGCCCAACCCACTTGGGCCGAAGCTGGACCATGTTCACTAGAACACTTACTGCCTCCATCTCTAGCTGGCCACAGGATGATACGCGCTCACACACTATTGATAGTTAGATTGCATCATTTCATTTCCAGAGATTTATTGCATAACTGTTTCTTTATTATTATTTAGAAAATAATATGTTACAAAATTATTTTCTGTCTCTTTTAGTTATTCATTAAGATGATGGAATGGATTTGTATGTTCTTGTCCCCCTCCCGACTGAAGACCAATATTTTAGGTGATTGCGATGACGAGGAGCTGGCCTATAGTTCTTACTACAGACCCGACTTGGATTCCGAGGAGTTAGCTGAACCAGGACTGAGGAACCAAAAGTCTTAGTTGCACCTTTCTGTTTAGTCCCTTTACTTTCTAAAAGTTGTAATAAATAAACACGTTGTAACAACTGGATGTTTGTTTTATTTATGTTTGTTTTAATTAGACTCTAGTTTCATTTCAAATGTTTAATAAAGTTTTTATTCCATTTTTAGAATTTATTCCTGCGTTGCTACTGATTGACATAGCTTACTGCCGCCGTCTCACAACCGTGCAGGCTGGACATGATCCGAATGACCCAGTATCTTGGGATCGGATCGTGATAAGACTCTTACATTCATCTCCTAATTATTTTAATTTAAGGGTTATCGGGAGCCCGTCACTAACTGAAATATTATATCCTAGGATTTAGGGTTTAATATAAGCGATATTTTCTGGACATCAAAAATTTGTAACTCCCAAAATTCTTAAATTTTTTGACAAAGCCTCCTTTGTATTTTGAGGTCCATAATTTTAACAGTTAATTATAATTTCAGACCCTGAGCAACCCTCCGTAGCATTTTTCGGGTACGCCGACCCCTTCGGTTAAACATCTCAACACCGGAATCACTCGCAGGTATATATATATATATATATATATATATATATATATATATATATATATATATATATATAAAAATTTAAATATATTAAAAAAAAAATATATATATATATATATATAAATTTAAATATAAACTTCTTACCTTAGCACGCGAGCAAACTTATCTTATTTATTTAATTGCAAATGCCCTCTTTCATACCTTTCAAGTCCAGAAATCACTATTTGCAATTGCTCTTTATTTCTGCTACTTGGATTCAAAATCGTAACTTTGTTAGAAATACAATAATAATTCAATTTACACATATTGTATAAAGTATCAAACAAGTATTTATTTTGTAATGTATAGGTCTAGAATTTTAATTACAATGCGTAAATGCTAACTTAACAATACTTGTTAAATAAACAACCCCTATTTCATGAGGCACCATTTCTATTGCTAAAACTACAATACATGTAATCACCATTGGAATGACTCTAATATAAACAATCTACTTATAATGCACACAAATCCTAACTCAAGATTGTAGGAAACATATAATCTATAACTTAACTTGGAATTTGATACTAAGTTTATCCTAAAATCCGATGTCTATAAATACTTATTCTTAGCTAGTAATAATGATATTTTACACTAAATAAGTGTATTTTTAAAATTCAGTCCATAGTCAGATTAAACCCAATTACTTGCTCTTATTTGATCTAGATTCAATAGTTAAATTCAGTCCATAATTGTCTCCATTGGATATTGGATGGCTTGTTATTCACATGCTTTCTATGATTGACTTTGGGTGCTCGATTTGGATCATGAAACCAATTCATGAGATATTTTTGTAAATGTTTCATTTTGAAGTAGGAGGTGAGGAGATTGTTCCTGTGCTTTCTTTACTACTTGGACTTAAATAACAACTAAAAGTATACATATGCATGAGTAACAACAAGTATAAGTTTCCAATAAGAGCAACAATAATCATAACAATTCTTCAAAACTAATGTGATCGATTCAGTGCCGACTTTTGAGACCTGAGACGAACTCTAAAAGCGGTGCTCTCAAAGCTTAATGTTCATATAATTTATTTTCATGGACGATGATGCAATAGTACTATCAATAGAAAATTCAAGTAATAAAATATAATATCCAAAATAATATGTCATAATGAAATACTAATAAAACTGAAGGTGTTCCAAATCAAAAAATAAAACTGATGTTCCAGCCAAAATAAAAACAAAGCTAAGAATTTTTGGAACAGTTCATAATGATAATAATTAAAAGAAAAAGAAAAAGAATTCAACTTATTATGATGTTCAATTATCTCCAGGAAGAGAGAGAGAGAGAGAGAGAGAGAGAGAGAGAGATAGAGAGAGAGAGAGAGAGAGATAGAGAGAGAGAGAGAGAACGATTACACCAATTTTTTCTTTATTCTAATATTAAGCGACTTGTATCTTGGTAGAATTATCTTGGTATTCTAGTATATGACGTTTAGATATTTTATAACAATTTATTACGTAGACTAAACGGATTATAATGAGTAGTATTGGACCTATCTTCAAAATTGGACTTACATACATTAAATGGTATATAAAAAAAATTTGATGTCCTCTGGAATCTTGGGCCTGAGGCAGTTGCCTCATTAGCCTCATATCAAGTCTGGCCATGGACCGACTATGTTTTATATGTTGTAGCAAAGTATGAGTATATCCATAAATCGTGTCTAATAATGTAAAATTTTATCCTGTTCTTCTTGAACTCATATTTATATACAGATAAGACAAAAAATCATATAGATCAACTGGAGATAACTAAACCCTATTTGAAAATAACAATTTAAATAGAAAAGAGATTTGGGAGGAAGACTTGCCACGTTTTCAGCAAAACCTTGAGTTTTTCCAAATTCAAATTGATTTTTTTCTTATGTTCTTTCCCTAGAAAAGAATTTTGGAGTTTAAAATCTAACCTAGATTTAAAATTGAAAGAGATCAAAAGGGGAAGGAGGTGGTATACCTAGGGAGCAAGGAGGAGGAGGAGATGTCGGAGGTCCGCAGGGGAGGGGACAACCTACAGGAGATTGGCGGCAGCGCTGGACAACGATGGTGCAAGATGGTGCTGGACGGTGCATGCGATTCAGTTGGGAGGAAGGAATGGAGGGATGATGTTTTGAATGATGATGATGGAATTTTCTTTGGAAAGAAGGAGAGGATGAAGAGAATGGGATGTATGCTGAGTATTATGCATATATAGAAAGGATTGGAAGGTTTTGGGAATGAAAATGAGGTGGAGAAGGTGACATGTAGAGGTGTGGCAAATTGTAGAAGGAGGATAAGAGGTCAATAGGTTGTTCTCTTGCTGATTCATGAAGGAAGAGGGGTTATGGGATGGTGTTGGGGTCGGGGGAAGAGTGGTGTGGGTTGCCTCTCTACTAGCCCAATGGAAATTTTTTCTTTTTTTGTAAATTTGCTAATTAATTACCCTTGTATATTGTTTAATATTATAAACTCATGTAGATATATTTATATATACATTGGTCTATAAGGGTCTGATCTTAATTAAGGATACGGTATTCCGATAGACAATCCTGACTACCCATCAACAATTTCGATCACGACTTAATGCACCTCAATCGTTATTTGTATTCCACTGTAGAAATAAATAATTGATGATTTTTATTGATGGGCTACTGCCACTACTTATAGAGGGTCCAACCCCTCTTCATAATACATCTTCCGATGTGGGACTAAAGTCCCTTATTGGTTCTCAACACTCCCCCTCAAGATGGGTGATAGATATTAATCATCCCCATCTTGTTACATAGCTTTGACAGACTCAATGAACTAAGACCTTTAGTCAGACAGTCTGCAACTTGTTCTTCTGAGCGAACATGGTCAATCTTCAGTATCCCTTGTTCCAGCTTCTCCTTGATGAACAATCGATCGATCTCAATGTGCTTCATTCTGTCGTGATGAACTGGATTGTTAGCTATACTTATTACAGCTTGACTATTGCTCAGAAGATGTAATGGTGTTCCCTTGTCCAGTTTCAACTCTGTCATCAGTGCTCTCATCCACCGCAACTCTGACACTCCCGGAGCTATTGCTCTGTATTCTACTTCAACTGACGACCGTGCTACCACTGACTGTTTCTTGCTTCTCCATGAGACCAGGTTTCCTCCTACAAAAACACAGTACCCCATGGTAGACCTTCTGTCATCTATGCAGCTCGCCAGTCTGTATCACAGTATCCCTCAACTTCTATGTGTCCATTCTTCTTGAACCATAGCCCTTTTTCCGATGTCCCTTTCAGATATCTCAAGATCTAAAATACTGCTTCCATATAACCCGTTCTTGGATTATGCATGTAACGACTCACTACACTCACCGCAAATGAGATATCAGGGCAAGTATACCACAGATAATTGAATCTTCCTACAAGTCTTTGATACCTTTCACGATCAACAGGCTCTCCTGCTTCTGTTCCTAACTTGCACTTCAGGTCAATTAGAGTGACTGTTGCTTTGCATCCCAGTATCCCTGTCTTCTTTAGCAGATCTAGTACGTATTTTCTCTATGAGAGAATAATTCCTTGTTCGCCATCACACACCTCGATACCCAGAATGTACCTCATCGCTCCTAAATCCTTTACCTCAAACTCCTTCGCAAGTTTTGACTTTAGCTTAGTGATCTCGACTTCATCATCACCTATGATTACTATATCATCCACATATACAATAAGTATAGTGATGTGGCCTCTTGCATGCTAAAGAAAGACCGTATGATCTGTATTTGTTTGATGGTATCCCATGCCTATAACAGCCTTTTTGAATCTGTCAAACCAGGCTCGAAGAGATTGCTTGAGCTCGTATAACGACTTCTTTAGTTTACATACTTTACCATACGACGTCTCTCCGTCTGATTCTGTCGCATAGCACCCTGGCGGGGGTTCCATGTACACTTCTTCTTGCAGGTCCCTATGGAGAAAGGCATTCTTTACATCTAACTGGTATAGCTTCCACCCATAGTTTGCTGCAATGGAGACCAGAGTTCTTACCGTACTCATTTTTGCTACTGGGGCAAACGTCTTATCATAGTCGATGCCATATGATTGTGTATATCCTTTTGCAACCAACTTCGTCTTGTACCGCTCTACTTTTCCTTCTGGCATCTCCTTCACTGTGTACATCCATTTGCAACCCATAACTTTTTTCCCTTAGGGTAATGGAACCAGCTCCCATGTCTTATTTTTCTCTAGTGCCTCAAGTTCTTCCATCATTGCAGCTTTCCACCTTGGATCTTTTTTTGCTTCCTGCCAACACTTAGGCAAAAAAATAGAGTCTAACGATGCAATGAAGGCTCGATAATTCGGAGAAATGTTAGATTAAGACAAGAAGTTGGCAATGTCATGTTCATAATCATCATAACGACTAGGAGCCTTGCCCGCATTGATGCGAGAAGATCTCCTTAAGGGAGCAATAGGTGGTGGAGAGATCATACCATCCAAGTCAGAGAGATCCGTATCAGAATCAGAGTGATTCGGTGCGGGGGCAACATCTTCAAGAGTTGGGGCAAGAGCAGACGAGAGACTTGGTACAGTAGGCAATGGGCTTGGTATAGTAGGCACTGGACACGACACAGTACTGGACTTCTGTTGTCTCCCTCTGTAGACTTGGAGCTCCTTTTTCCTTGTCTGCTTCTCCCCCTGCGTAACATATGTATCTTCTTCTTCATTCTCTATATCGGAGTCACTGCTTTCTCCCCCTTTTGTCCAATTTTCTACGAACGGGCACGGGACCGATCCGACTACCAATTTTGGACTTATTATCTCCCCCTCACGTCTAACACCCTCTGTGTTAGGTGTGTCACCAAATACTGAACCTTCATCCGAACCATAGTATGGTTCCATTTCTCTGAATGTAACGTCCATGCTTACAAACAGCTTCCCCTCGACTGGGCTCCAACATGTGTATCCTTTCTGAGTCGCTGTGTACCCGACGAATACACACTTAACTGCTCTAGGATCCAGTTTGCCAACTCCTGGCCTATTATCTTGGATAAAACACACACACCCAAATACTTTCGGTGGAACAATATACGTGGTTGCACCAGTAAGCATCTCCAACGGTATCTTCCAGTCCAATACCTGAGATAGCATTCTGTTGATGAGATAAGAGGCTGTCAATACAGCCTGCCCCCATAAGTATTTTGGGACATTCATAGCCAGCATCATCGTCCGTGCGACCTCCAGCAGGTGCCTGTTCTTCCGTTCGGCCACACCATTTTGTGCTGGTATATAGGCACATGAAGTTTGATGTAGTATTCCTTGAGTAGATAAATACTCAGCAACCCTCTTATTAGTATACTCCGTCCCATTGTCAGATCGAAAACTCTTAATTTTAACGTTATATTGTATTTCCACCCGACGATGAAAATCCTAAAAAGCCTCAAGGATGTTACTTTTATTCTTCATAAGGTAGACCTAGGTCACGTGGGTATAACAGTCAATAAAAGTGACGATCCATCAAAAATCGTTAATATCGGTTGTAGGACAAGGGCCCCATACGTCCGAATGTATCATATCAAATACAGCAGAACTTCTATTCCCTGAGCTCACATACGAGCTCCTGGTATGTTTTTCCAACTTACATGCATTACAAAATAACTTCTCTTTATTAGCCCTTTGATATAAGGACGAATACATTCGACTAATAATTTTAAAGGAAGAATGCCCGACACGCTGGTGGTGGAGTAGTAATTCGTCTTCTACACTGCGACGTGAAGCATCCAGTTGTGCATCTGCTACTAGAGATGCCAATGCTTTGTCCAGTCTGATCTTGTCCAAGTACCACAGCCCCTTATGCCATGTGCCAGTCCATAGTCGTCGTCTTGTCCCCTTCTCCTGAAAAGTCACCGTAGGAATGTCAAAAAAAATAATACAGTTTAGGTCAAGGATAATGGCACTAATAGATATAAGATTGACAGAAAAAGATGGAGCATGTAAAATATTAGTGAGAGTGAGGGAAGGGGTGCATGCGATAGTGCCTTTACCCATTACAGGTCTGGAGGTACCATCAGCAGTCTGAATGCTCTCTGGCATCGGTAGGTGAGTATAGTCCTGGAACTCACCACGGGACCCCGTAACATGGCAAGATGCCCTAGAGTCCATAATCCAACCTGGCTGAGGGACAGATGCAAGAGCACGCACATGTATACCTATGCTGGTTTGGGCAAAGCAAGTGATGTGATCCCCCGAGATAGATGACGCCCCAGGAGTAACTTGACTGTTGTCCGAACCCAGCTTCGTGCCTCGTAACCTCGCGATGAACTCCCTCTCAAGAGGGGTTATTTCAGCCAATTGATTGTGTCCCCCTTCTTCCGCCAGATTTGCTTTGTGTCCTCCAAAATAATTTCTCCTTCTACCAGTATATCCTTCTCTACTACCACGATGTCCTCTACGGCCCCGTTCGTGATCATTCGATTGACCTCGTAAGGGTTGATATATTGTCCCGAGTCACCACAGTTGTGGCAAACACCGCCCGCGGAGGAAGGCTGATTGAAGGCGGCAAGGGCAGACTTTTCAACAACAGCTTGCTTCCCCTGGAAGTAGCCCTTGTTGGGCATCAACTTTAATCGAGCCATGGCAGCTATGGCTTCTTCTAAGGTTGGAAGCATGGGTTGTGCGAGTAGTACATTCCTTCTCTGCTCAAACACAGGGTTGAGCCCCTTCAAGAACTTCATCATCCGCTGCAGCAAAATATACGCCAGGAACGTCTGAAAATGCTTCACAAACGCCGGTTCGACTTGTGCATCTTCCATCCCAAGAGGATCATAGTGATCCATATCAGACCAGCACTTCTTCAACAGGACTGCGTACTCAGAGATGGTACATTCGTCTCGGGCTACCCTATCGATTTCATCCTGTAGTTGGAAGACCCGCATAGTGTTGCCCGAGCCTGAGTACATATCCTTCAAAGTCTGCCATATATCAGCAGCACCCTCCATCGCCTCTATATTGCCCGACACCTGGTCGGTCAAGGAGTCTGTCAACCACCCAGCCACTACTTTGTTGACAATCTTCCAAATAGCAAACTCCTTTGAGGAGGGATCAGCGGGCGCCTTGGTTTGGCCATTGACATAGCCAACCAAGCCACGTCCCTTCAACGTCCGCATCGCCTGCCGCAACCATTTCAAGTAGTTGGATGTTCCTTCCAACTTCGTCTCTAGCTTTTCCAACTTCCCAATTTTGTAGGGTGATCGATCCACGTCAGTATGGGTCACACGACGGGTCACCTCGGTCAATCTCTTCGATAAGATATCATCAACCAAGGCCTTCATCTCTTGTGCTGACAGTTTTCTAGCGATCGAATCCATGGCTTCTTCAACTGTATCTCTAGTCGTCGTCTTCGTCGTCGGCTGCTAACTGCTAGTCATCGTCTTCGTTCTCTTCTACTTTACGAATGCGCTATAAACGTGGCCAACACCGGCGCACCATGTAAAGTGAACACATCAGGACACAGGAGAAAACACGATCATTCTCCGTGTAGATTCTGATGTGAAGATCGGGG
Source organism: Iris pallida (assembly GCA_029216955.1). NCBI lineage: Eukaryota > Viridiplantae > Streptophyta > Magnoliopsida > Asparagales > Iridaceae > Iris > Iris pallida. Next base: position 18,078,533 of record JANAVB010005598.1, read on the forward strand.
AAGGAAAAACAAATAAAGTATTTGTTCATTCCAGACGGTGTAATCTAGGAACAGAGAGGGTGCAAATAAAGCATTTGACTTCCGTCTGTCTTTGAAATACACCCTTTTTTTGTTTTTAACAAAAACTACACTTTCTCAATCAAAACAAAGAAACAAACATCAGATCATGTAGCATCTCAAAAACATAAATATCAAAATAGCGAAACATCGGATTCTTCGTCTTGTCGGCCTTCTGCGCCTTCGGAGGCTGGTGGAGCCGGGGGGGCTGGTGGAGCCGGCACGCGCGGGTGATCCGGGAGGGCTGGTGAAGCCGGGGGGCTGGTGGAGCCGGGGAGGGGGCAGCCGGGGGGCGTTGCTAGAGCCGGGGGGCGCTGCTGGAGCCAGGGGCAGCCCGGGGGGTGCGCTGCTGGAGCCCGGGGAGGGGAAGGGAATTTTTTTTGGGGGGGAGAGGGGAGAGGGGTGGATGGTTATGGCTCTGATACCATGTAGAAATGAATAATTGATAATTTTTATTGATGGGCTACTGCTACTACTTATAGAGGGTCCAACCCCTCTTCATAATACATCTTCCGATGTGGGACTAAAGTCCCTTATTGGTTCTCAACATCCACTCATCAAATCCTTATAAAAAACTTTATATGATTATATACAACACGGGACAAGTACTCCATTTAAATCCGATGGGTCCATATGTTGATTAATCGTTCTCTACACCTTAAAATATCCAACAATACCTATCACTTCATGTGATAAGATGCAACAGTATTATAATATTCCATGTCTTACCACAACATTATAAAATTCATGTCTAACACAGCTAGTTAATATTCCATGCTCTATACAACTAGTTGATAACAATCTAATTACTCTCTTCTAGTTAATATATTTCACATAATAAGATGAAAAATATGGTCGTTCTGCCATGGAATTGGCATGGGAGTAATAAAATACTATATAGCCAGTTGATAAAATACTATATTTCCACATGATACACAACAACACTATATTACATCTGATAAGATGCAACATTACTATAATCCACATCTTACCATAACAGTATAAAATCCATGTCTATCACAACTAATTAATATTCTATGTTCTATACAACCAATTGATAACAAAATAAATACTATCTTATATCTTGGTTCTTCTCATTTTATTAGCATGCAAAAAACTTATAGCATATAGAACTAAACATGCAACATCCATTTTAATAAGTGTGAAGGTGAAGGAGAGAAGGATCAAAGCTACCCACCTTGAAGAAATGTATATATGCCTCGACCGAACAGATCTATGAAATATACCTCTGCATAAATCGAAGTCCAAACTGTCATTCGAACCAACAAACCATCTTAATGCACCATATGAAGCGTGTTATTACATAATACACCACTCAAAAAAGTTTCGTACTCAAAACTTACAAGAATAAACTCCTCCAAATATACCAACTGGCCAATAAAGAAACTTCTACTCAATCTCTGATTCAAACTCACATGCCAATTCCAAGGCAGAACGACCATCCAAACATGCAAGGGCCGAAAACAATCATGAAACACCTTTCATATATGATCAACACTGAGCAAATTCTTTGGTACACAACAAACACATCTGCAGCAAGCATCTCCCTTCTACCTATGCCTCCTCTTCCAAATCCATAGTTGCACCAAAATACTCAAACCGATGAACTCAATAAATTCCATAAATCATCTTCCTCTAGTCCAACTTGAATATGCCTTGCATAACTTTAAAGATCACTCAACCATAACTTTCCATCATTTACTAATCAATGCAAGCTTACTCGCACCTTAGCCAAATCTATCTAACAACTTATACCAACTTCAATCCAATTATTTCCAAAACTTCACCAACATCTTTGCCTTCATCAATAGCGTGCCTCGCACCGAACTATGTATTTCAAACTCACTGGATGGCTAACACTCACACCACCAAGAAAGAAACTGAGAACTTGTAGAACCCCTTAAATTTTAGGTATTAATTAGATATGGTTAAGAAATATAATTAGGAATTATGAGTGTTTAATAAAGAAAATATAACACTGGGCAAGATATGGCCACTAGAAACCCATATACAGTCTTAAATCTTTTTAGAATTTTAGAGAATGTTTAGGTAATTAAAATATAGAAAACCTATTTATTGACAACCTTTTAGAAATTACTACGGGGTCGTACTAAAATATTTTGTGCCAAAATTTAAATATAAGTTTAGAAAGTCAAACACATTTTTTTTTGTAATTTTTTGGTATTTTTATGGAATTATTTAGAGTTATTCGTGTTCTTAATAATTGATCATTGAAAAGTAAAATTGAATACAAAAATAAAAATGAAAAAAAAATCTAGTCAGCTAGTGGGGTCTCTTATCAGCCGTTGATAGCTCTATATGGGAGCCCAACTGTGAGGCACATGCACCCCACGTGGTTTCACACCCGCACGATCACCAAGCCAATCCCTTTCTGAGTCAAGCTCGACTAAGCTAGCCCAAGTCAAGTCGGCTTGATTCAGAGCCATCAGATCTTGGTGGCAAAGCCCCAGATCATGACACGTAGCCTAGCCTCCCCTTAGTCATTCTCTCTCTATATATTAGTAGACCCTGAATTTTCTTCTTTGTTGAATTAATTAATAGAGAGCGAGAGAAAGTTTTTTTAGTGGAGAGTTTTCTAATGTTTTTCGATCTTCGTGAAGCATTTGCGACCAATTCTGATGTCTGTTTCTATCCTTTTATTTTATTTTTTTTTAAAATTGTATCGAGATAACATTTCTAAATATGTAACTATATTTAGCTAATTTGAAACATATTTCTTTAAAATTGTTTAAGTTTCAAATACGACACATCTCACTACTTTTGAGGTTTTGGGAGACTTTGAACTCGTTTTTGTGATCCGTTTGATGTTTTTGAAAAATGAATCAGAGATCTATAATTTAGTATTTTTCCAGAATTTAATGGGTTAGTATGACATTATGTTTAATTCATAGAATTTCTAGATAACTAGTGATTCACCGAATTTGTAATCTTAAAACCATAATTACAATAACTCGTAATCAATTCGAGATTCATGGAAAACGTTGATTCCAACATTCTTATGGCACTAAAATCTACATGTTTGTGCATTCAAACTTAGATTTATGTCGGTTAACTTTTTTATTAACAAAATGTCTTGCTTCGCATGCCACAAATTCTAAAATTTCTAACATAATTTAGTTTTAGCCAAAATTAATGTTTAATTTAAAATTCAAAATATAAGTAAATAAATAATAATTATATAGACTAGTATGACTTAATTCTAGATACTATGGCTAGTAAACGACTTAGGTGACATGCGTAATAGGCGACTTGGACCTATTTAACTTCCCCAGTTAGGAGGTATGTTTGTATGTAATATATAGCTATTTGTGACTTGGAATTGGTAGATATTCATGATAGTCATAGCTTGTTGCTTCGTAGATAGATTTGGCTAGACTTTGGCCTCGTAAACTCAACAGGTTTGTACGAACTCTAGGCAAGTATACTTTGCCAACTTGTACAGTATTTATATGCATAGTTATTTTCAATGTATTTGTTCAAGTATGTTTCTTACTTGTCAGCTACTAAATTATATATGTGTGTGTGTGTTTATCTCATATGTTTTATGTGTTTCATATTTATTTTGTGATATATACCTTATTTGTTTAGATCCTTGTATTATTTGTGCATATGAATTGACTTGATTTTGTATACATGTTACTTGCCTTGACTTGACATGAGATTTACTTGACTTGATCCCTTAGTTTACTTGGCGAGAATATCGTTATTAGGTGTTGGCTATATTGTGATCACTCTCGATCGTAGGTACCCACATTACTGCGATAGAGGCTTTCAATCATAGGTACCCATAGTGTTGTGATAAAAAACTGGTCACTTAACCGCTCTCGATTGTGTACCCACTGTTTAGTGATAGAGACTTACAATATATTGGGAGCCCACACCGGCCTGCTTCTTATAGGACCGTTAGCTCCCATTGGGTTACAGTTATCTCAATTTACTTGTAGCCATATATGATAGCATTATTCTCGGTGGCATGCCACCCTCTTAGTTATACTTGTTTCTTGTGTTTTTTCCTTATTTTTTCTTACATGTTACTTACTGTTACATTCAGTATTGATATTATGTATCTTGTTACGTCCCTTTGAGGGTCTGATTTTCTTCCAGGTTATTACTGAGCTATTTTTGTAGGACTGTTAGGGACTAGCTCTTCAGAATTCATGTATACTTAGTTGTTACCTTCTTCATATTCTTTTATTCTTATTTCTTGTGTAGATAGTTCATATTTTATAGATAGTGTTCTGGATATATTTGATGTTTTATATGGTTCGTTGTCATGAACTAGATAGTGTATACGTATTTAAGTTGGACTGGAGTCCACTTGATACGTAGCTGGCCATTTCCACGTAACCTAGTCCTATATATTTGGTGACTAGGGCATGACACAACTAAGGTAAACATACCTAAGAACACCTCATTCGATTCTGAATCCAAAGGAACATAGCCAAGCCAATCGATATCACCATTCGAATACCAAGTCTTGCACCTCAAGCGATCCAAACCGTTTTCAAGTCATCAAATTCAATTATCGATCAAATATATTGACAAACCTGACTGCATAAAACTCTCAATCATGATCATACATCAATGCTCAATTCTAGAAAAATCCTACTATCTCAGAATTCACCATTGAATAGATTTACGTTCTATCCATAAAAAAATTCTTAATTCAAGAAAACAACTAACCAAAACTGAATCACTTACTATGCATACATCAATTGTACTATTCCAAACATGATTTCCATCCTATTAATATAGTCTAATTTCATTCATCCTCATTCAATATCCAAAGGTCAATCTTAATTCACAACTAGCTTGCAACATATCAAAAATATGCATTCATCTCACTCGCCAACTTTCTCTCAATAACAAGAAAGATCTTGAACCATAGAAAATTAAATCTATTTCATTAGCCAACAACCAATTCTCTACGATGATATGATCATGATCCAAAGTATTCCAGCTTATGCATATCACATTGTTACAAAGAAGATCAATCCATATATAAGCCAAATCAAATCCAAGGTTAACAATACCATTAATCATTTCTCTAAGCGCACAATTTTGAATCACAATCCAATTCATTAACAAAATTTTCATCTATCACCTCTACTTGAGTTTAATAAAATAAGATAGTCCGATAATAAATAATAATTTTGCCTAGTTCTAAACACCATTCCAACCACAAGGAATAAATTAAAATTCTCAAGAACCAAATCAAATTTAAGCCTTATCTTTCCATCTCGCTATCCTAGCTCTATTCTAATTCAATCTACTAGGCAACTCTTCTTAAGTTCAATACTACCGATCCTATCACTAAATATTGGGACGTATGCCTAACCACTAGGCTAGCTTACAAGGCGACACTCAAACAACTCATACAAATTTTCAACAGATAACCAAGAATTACTACACTTATCCCAATCCTAGGGTCAGACCTTGCTAAGAAATCCAAGGAATTCTACCCAAAATTAGGATGAACTCTTCTAACTCAACGCTAAAAAACACACATACCAACTCGCTAACATCAACATCGTCAAAATCCAAGGGTCGAATTCTCCAATAAAGCCTTTACGTAGGGTAAATCCATCCAAAAATCATCCTTGATTATATTATGATCGACAACATCAGTCTAAGCAACACTTAATAGTCCAAATCCTCAATCCGTATGATAAAATCCATCAATTCAATTTCATAAATCTCATTCACCAATCCATAATCATAAACCTAAATTACCAATCACAAGTGATAAATCTCAATCACATATCTACCAATAATACTTACTTCTAATTTCAATCCAACTCGTACTCAATCTCTATGCATCCAGTTCACATGTGTCATCAAAATCCACTCAAAATTAATCCATAAGTGGAGGCAATTATCGTAGTCACCATTCGTTTCAATCATACAAATCTGATTCAGCTAAATAAAATGTGGACTCAATAATCCTCATAATCCATCAAGCTTATCACTCTGAACCAATTATACTAATCACAAAGTATTCCAAACATCTATGAAGATGAATCTAACAAAATATATTCATGTCATACTCAGGTTCATCTAACTAAGTCATCTAAAACTTCAATACCATCATTCTCTCCATCTATAGTCCATAAACTAGAATCCATCAATACAATAATATTCAATGATTCAATCTCCTATATGATCATCATTCGTCCAATCACAATATCCCCGTGCCAACGTCTATCGATATTCGATATACCTCAATATCATTAAATATTTGTGTACCAAGAAAACATCCAATCACTAACTCAAACTTATTTCAGCCAATGTTATTTTTCGAACTAGATATAAAATCAACTCATCCATACTCAAGATCAAATTAGTTGTAGGCAACCTCAGGTCATCGAGAAATACAATTCTTAAATCCTTAGAGTCATTTTCATATCCTCTAAACAAACTTCCAATCATACCGCAGAGTCTTCACACTCAACTCAAAATTTTATTCGATCGATTTAAACCACAGTTCAATACATGAACCATATTGATTTTCCCAACCAAACCATCTACTTCACAGTCCTAAATCCTTATCTAATACTATCTTAATCTGCCAAAAATTATTCTCAATCGTTCGAACCATACCAATAAGAGACATTCAAAATTGCATCGACCAAGCATAACTCTAAAATAATACTTCACACTACCCCATTCATAGCTGATAGACACATGGATACTCATATCATCAATCAAGCTGACACCATTAGGGCTACCCAATAAAGCACCAAGGATCTAGCTACTCTACATACAAATACTTATCTCCAAACTCTGAATCAGCATCCCTCCTGAACAATCCTTAGATCATGGGAGCAACTTATAGTTGAAGATAAAATACTTGCATAAAAAATTATACATGGATAGGCTTATTACATTGAGCACTCAACAGAATATCAATTGGGTCAAAGACTTAGATCATAGGAGCAACTCATAGTTGAAGATAATCAATTAAGGGTCCAAGAATGTAAAGTCATGCGCGAATACCATTATGTCATGCCCCGATCCTACATGATTAGCAGTCGCCACTAGGTGTGATGTCGTCCAAGTAGGGGTACAACTCGTGCGGATTGGGTCGGGTTTGAGCTCAATCCGAGCCCAACACGATGAATTATAAGCCTAGCCTGAGCCCAAGCCTAACCTGACCTCGGGTTCAACATGTGAAGCCCAAGACCGAGCCTAAAAGAACAGAAAATGAAGCCAGGTTCCTCGGGTTAGGTCGGGTCCATCGGGTTTATCCGGCTCTAATATGATATTTGAAATAATTTTAAACAATATTAATATTAAACACATAATCAAATAACAATCAAGCCTCAATTATTACAAAATACAAACTGAAATAAAATTTAGGATAAGGAGTTGAAGAGTTTAGGTAGATAAATTTAGGGTTTAAACTTTTTATTTAAGAACTATGAAATAAGGTATATAATATATTTATATTATATGTATGTTGGGTTTCGGGTTCTTTGGGTAACCCGAGATATGAACTCGACCCCAATCCGATTTTTGATCGGGTTCGAATATTTTAACCCAAACCCAAGCCCGAGCCCGAGTATCTTCAACCCTAACCCAACACATTAACGTGTTTACCATATCAGGCTCGGATTTAGCCCGCCCGAGTTGCACCCCTACACACAAGCCTAAATTTCACTTGTACAAGGCAAGCACCAAACATGATCGATTAAAACATGTCAAAGAGAAGTCATCGCAGTAGAAATAAAAAAATGATAGATACAATATCTACTAAAATGAATCTCTTTATTGATAATATTGTAACGAAATTACAATGGATCGAAGCCAAAGAACAACTTAATCACAAGAACTCTCTCTCTCTCAATACAGTGAAACATGCCACAAGGCTTACAACTCAAAAACTATAAAAACAATAATGTTCCACACATTATACATAACACTCCAGTCCCAATATACGTAGGACTAGGAATGTAAACATGCCAGTCGTATATATACATATACATAAGCTGTAAATTGTAGTTTTAATATGAAATAGATATTTTATAGTCATGACACACTATCATCCACAGAAATGAAAAATATCTTAATCAAAATAAATCAACTGAATTGATCTATGAGTGAAAGGAAAATGATAGCTGGGTGGAGACAAATCTACTACCGATCGAAAAATAGAGAAATATAAAAATAGCTAAGTAACCTATCCGCTGAAGGAGCCAAAAAGTCATCGAAAAGAAGAATCTGGTCTTGGCCTGTACTTTTGCAGAATGTCTTGATCATACACCTGGAGAGATCACCATGTCCTCATACGTAGCAAGATACATACAACATGCCAATAATAACTGATAATATAAACACAACACTACTGGGTTCCTAACTGTTTATGTGAGGATGCACTTTGAGGACAATGTTTCACGTATGGGCTTTATGATCAGCATTGCAAAATAAAAGTAGTGGCAGTTAGGTAGCGCTCATACGAGTCACTATTGACCCAGGGTGTGGCAGTAAGTAGCACTCATCTGAGTTACTATCGGCCCATAAGTGTGTGCGAGTGTGTATATATGTGTGAAAATAAATAGTAGCCCCTACGCTAATAGTTGTCCCCTCCCTCCCCATGATACTATACATGTGCCATCTATACAATACACAAACATGCATTGTTTCCATGATACTCCCTTAATAACTTTTAAGTCTTCTATATGCTTATTTATCAGCAGTTATATCCTATCGTACGGCCTGTACGTGCCGATGATCAGTCGATGTGCCAGTCCGATTCTATATGCGATTCGCGACTTGTGACACACATGTGTCAAGGTCAATGAATGCATCACAAATAAAGGACAATCCCTTAACTCTATGTCAATGGTCAAAAGTAAAAAAAAGATGACTAACAAAGTCATCTGCACCCAAGTGTGAATTGGACACAAATATTTCATAATTTTAGAAATAAGTAAATAAATATAAATATGACATGCGAAAGTAAATATACAAATTCAGAATCATGACAAGGTATACTTGCTTGGTGGCGATGTGATGATCTGACAATATTCAGAATAGTCCAAGTAGACCGGTTCGATCCGAATTCACAAAAGAAATAAAAATATTTGATTAGTCATGATCATAATTGTTAATCAAAGCAATTGCATTAAGTATTTATAACTATTATTTCTGATATCTAAAACTATATTATTATTTTTTATTAGCAAAAATATTTGTAGATAAATATTCTAGAAATACCATTTTAGGCTAAAAATCCTAGTTTTGTCAAATAAAAGTCTTAGGTACAAAAACTATATTTTTTAAATAATACTATTTTAGGCTTCTAAATCCATTTGAAACTACATGTAGGCTAAGCCCAAAACTATATTTTTTTTATAACACAATTTTTAGAAAATATTAGTATGTATATGTTTTGAAATTAACTATATTAATACCAATGCTAATAATAATAATAATAACAATAAATAATAATAATAATAATAATAATAATAATAATAATAATAATAATAATAATAATAATAATAATAATAATAATAATAAAATAAATATTTTGTAACTATCGGCCCAAGCCCAAGCCCATTAAGCCCAATACAATATTTTTCCAAATATCATTTTAAAAAGACTAATATGAAGTTATAGTTCGGCGAGGCGGCTCGAGCGTCGGGGCTGGACGTTGCTACGGGAAGCGGCGTCGGACGTAATCCAGGCACGACGCAGATGTGAAGCTCGGCTGGTGCGATGCTCAGCGGAGCGGTGACACGTGCGATGGTGAAAGGAGTTGAGGAGAGGTAGGAAGAACAGGGGTCGAGAGCATGGTGGTTTGTGACTACAACTCAGAGGAGGTTTGGAGCTATAGTGGTTCAAGTGAGGGTGGTTGTCGGAGATGACAGCGGTGGTGTGGTTGGCAGAGGTGCCAATGCGGCGGTGGATCAAGAAGGAACTGGTGTGGCCGGAGGTGGCCAAAGGGAAAGGGCAGACGCTGGTGATGGTGAGGCGGCTCTGGGTTAGGGTTTTGTCTGTAAGTTCCCCTCTGTCGGACATGAAGATGGTCATCTGTGATGTAGCTGTAAAGATCAAAACATATTGGAAAGATGGGGTCGGAACCGTGACGACTAACACAGTGGATAATTGTGAACACAGATACGATGTACGGACACAATAGTGATAATGGTGGATGTTGGCCAAATGGTTTGTGGGGGAGATGACTTGGGAATTATTTGGTGTTGGAAGAAAACAAGGAACAAGCTCTGCTTAAATAGGTGGAGATAACAAATCAAATTCCTTCGTAGATAAGGATCAAAATTCATAGCAGCTAAATCCTCCCATTAATTTAAATCAAATAAAAATTTAAAACTAGGTTAATCTAATCTTAATCCAATATTTAGTCACAATATTAATTTATAATAATATTTAATAACACTAAAATAATTTAAATAATATTTAGTACTAATCAAAATAATAAAATGTATATTTGTACAATTCCAAATCTTATCCCAAAATAATTTAGCAAATCTCTTCATTTCAAAATTATTTATGATTTCCAAATCCAATTTTGAACCCAATCTTTTGATAGTTCAAGAATAAATGTCTTCTATAATTTAAATACTAAAATTTCAAAAAAAATTATTTTAACAGTAATTAGTATTTTCAAACCGTTTAAATTAGTTTTTTAAATGCAGAAATAATAACAAAATAATGTTTACAAAATTTCAAAGAGGAAATTACTTTTTTAACACAATATTTAAATTAAATAAAATTTTAGAATTCGAAGAAAAAAACACTAAAATATTAATTAAATATTTTGGGGTTTACATTATACCTCTTATGATAGAAAACCATATATCTACATGACAAGCTCCAGCTAGCCCAACAATCTCTCCGACACCTTAGAACCATCCAACCTACTCACCACACCTGCAGAACTGGGAGGAGATCAGTAAATTACCGTGTACTAGTGAATTTCCTCTAGCCAATTCAACTAAAACGAACATGTTGATTAATGAGTGCAGGTAAATAATGTGGCCTTTCTAATCTTGTCATAGGATCAATTAACAATTCATATACATTTGTGTGTTTATAAGCACAAAAGCGTCACACAAATCTGTTGATCTTACCCTATAGTTACCATCCTTCTGTGTCAATGCAACAATATCATTCATAATATAAAAGTGCATCATAAGCGTGTCCCTGCATAAGATATTCATTAGCCTTCACAAAATACATAAACGTGTCAATTGCCCATTCACGCATCAACTACTAGGCCTGCAAGCAAATGACATTGCCATACAACCTAACTATATAAAAGTCACTGGTACCACAAGCCGTTTTGGACTATTTTGGATTAGAAGGTTCCCTTTCAGCCCGGGTAGCTAACCTCCAATAAAAGTTTTTGAATCACCTCATATTGTACTGCACCCTTCAATCTAACTATTAGGTCCCATAATACCTGGCCCATGCTAGTACATCATCCATGGCTATCCTTGTTCCTCCAAGGCCGAATCGATCCCGGTGCCCCGATGGCCATTTTAGGAACCCATAAACCTTTTGCACAAGTTTTCCATAACATGCAATATGCGTGAACAATTGAACTACAACATATAAATGGTAAAAATATGAAATTACAATGAAAATCTCTATGCAGCGTTATACCACAACACATCTCTTCTGCACGATCATAGTTCTCGAGCCATCACTCGCGCTTTCATTCTTCCCAATCCAGTGATTCTACCTTGGCAACCCAACGGTCCCAAACCTTTTCATATTTTAATTTCTTTGAAATATTCCATATGATACATAAAAAAATACTATATTTGCACATGATACATAAAAACAGCGTTATACCACTTTATACATGATATGTTTGTAAGCATAAAAGTGAATCAGTTGATCTTACACAATACTTAACATCCTTCTGTGTCAATACAACGATATCATTCAAAATATAAAAATGTATCATAAGCGTGTCCCTGCATAAGACATTTATTAGCCTTTATAAAATATAAAAATGTGTCAAGTTCCAATTCAAGAATTAATTACTAGGCCTGCATGAATATGACATTACCACACAACATAACTATATAAAGATCATTAGCACCACAAGCCATCTTGAACTATTTTGGGTTAGAAGGTTCCCTTTCAACCCAGGTAGCTAGCCTCCAGTGAAAGTTTTTGAATCACCCTATATTGGACCGCACCCTTCAGTCTGACTACTGAAGGTCCCACAATATCCCGTGCTAGTACATTAGCCATGGCTATCCTTGTTCCTCCAAGGTAAATTGGTCCTGGCGCCCCGTTGACTGCTTTAGAAACCTTTAAACCTTGTGCATAAGTTGTCCATGACCATACAATATGCATGAATAGTTAAACTACAATATATGCATAGTACAAATCTGAAATAACTATACAAATCTCTATTGAATTTTTAGGCACAACACATCTCTTCTATATTACCACATTCTTGGAGCCATCACTCGTATTTCTATTCTTCTCAATCTAGGAATTTTACCTTGGCAACCCAATCTCAAGCCTTTCCATGATTCCATTTCTCTGAAATAACTCACTAAATTCCACATGATATATAAAAACAATACTACATTTTCATATGATACATAAAAACAATACTATATTCTATATGATAAGATACAACAACACTATAATAATCCACGTCTTACCACATAAATATAAAATCCATGTCTATCATAGTGAGTTAATATTCCATGTTCTATACATCTAGTTGATAACAAACTAGTTACTATCTTTTATCTTGGCCCATCTTATTTTATTATCATGCAATAAAACCTAGAGCATAAAGAACTAAACATACAACATTCATTTTTATTAAGTGTGAAGGTAAATGAGAGAAGGATCAAAACCACCCACCTTGAAGAAATGATTATATGCCTCGACCGAGTAGATCTCTGAAACATATCTCTACATGAATGCAAGTCCAAATAGCCTTTCGAGCAAACAAACTATCTCAATGCACAATATGGAGCGGGACATTACTCAAACACAATGATGTTTACGTAAAAACCAAAAGTGAAATATCATGGGACGATCGAAGTCCAACCAGAAAACCCTCCACTAATGGAGAAAGAAAAAACACCGACTCCTTTATAAAATCCTCCATCGATCCAAACAAATCACCGTAATACTTCTACATATAGAAATAGATTACAAGAGTATGAAAAAATTATCGAAGATAAGATGACGAGGAAGAACTAATTGATGATCTCCTCGAGACAACATCTCTCCGAAACAATCTCTGAATCTCGAATCTCTGTCTTCCTCTCTTAGAAAACTACAAACTTGAGAAACCTCTTATTTTGATCTCCTAATAGTAGATGATAATATATTAGGGTTAGAAGAGACCTATTTGAAGTCCCCTAATCTTGCAAGCATCTATACTATTAATATTGATCCAATGGGGTTAATAAAATACCTAGTTTTAGCTTCGGCTCTTACATCGGTATACCGACGGCATACCAGTTTTGGTATACCAAAAATTGTCCTCTTTAAGTCAGAATCCATTATAGAATAGACTGATATTGTCACACTCCGACCCGGGAATCGCTCATCTTCGTATCGATTTTACCCGAATCGATCGTCCTCGCTAGGACGTGATGTCGCACGAGTCTGGTATTGCACTCGTGTAAGGCAAGATGACAGATTCTTCAAATGATTGTCTCAAATATAAGAACATTTTTGCTAGAAAATAGAGATAAATCAGAGTATATAAAACAAATCTTTATTGTAATGAAGCAGATTACAAGGCTCTTAATAGCCCAACTAAAAAAACCAATTGACTTATAATACTCATGATCTCTCTAGCTCACAAAGGATCTTGTTCCATACATCATATCTTCTATAACATATCCAAAGACCCTTGACTAAAATATCTTCATGTTGCAAGCCGAGCTCTTGTGCGGTCGCACACCTCGAAACGCTAAGGGATTCCATGCTTTAGCACTTCCAAGCGAAGCTCCGCTACGAGCCACCATATCCCAAAACCTGTAAGCAATCTAGTGGAGGATTAGTACTAATTCTCTCGCGTAATGATGCGACCCACTCGCCTAAACCAACACTAAGTAATTTAGTGAAACATGTATTTCATTATGTGATCTTTCTATTATTGCCTTAGAGTCAATTTTATGGCAATAAAAAGCAGTAAAACAATTGAGCAGGTTACTTATAATTATGTTATAGCAAATATAGTAACAAATAACAGTATTATCAGCATATTATATTGATAATTCAGACAACAATAAACTAACAAATCGTGACGCCTACCACACTCATCCTTGTGCAGATATAATGTGAATGCTACTATCCATTTGTATTATGCCAAAGGCAGTTATCACATTATCAAGGTACCAGGATCCATATTCTTGCACTTGATTCCATTCAACCTACCGATCATAACTATATAAGTACACCCAACTTCGTACTGAAACAAGGCGATACACCTGTCGCCTCGCATCAAACATTCGTCTGTGTGCATCCTTATCTATGAAGATCACTTGGCATTCTGAGTTGATAAAGGACTATATCTCGATAATGGACCGTTATCCTTCGCCATATGTAGCTAGTCCAACGAAGGTCCCATAGCATTCGAATTATGATGCACCAAACTAGCCCATGGGGTAAGCCTCACTAGCAGTCCTATAATACCGTGCTCAATGGCACCATAATTTCCTCCTAGGCCGAACGGTCCTGACGCCCCGGCGTACCACATTCAAGGATGCACGGGCTATCATCATTAGGGGTGCAACTTGGGCGGGCTAAACCCGAACCCGATCGGGTAAACCCGCCAATGGGTTGGGTTAGGGTTAAAGATACTTGGGCTTGGGCTTGGGTTCGGGTTAAATTATTTGAACCCGATCAAAAATTGGGTTGGGCTCGGGTTCATGTGTCGGCTTACCCAAAGAACCCGAAACCCGACACACACACACACACACACACACACACACACACACACACACACACACATATATATACACACACACACACACACATTGTTTTATACTTTTTAAATAAAAAATTTAAATCCTAAATTTATCAACCAAAACTCTTCAACTCCTTCTAAATCGTATGTTAGTTTGTACTTTGTAATGATTGGTGCTTAATTGTAATTTGATTACGTGTTTAATATTATTCTTATTTAAAATTATTTTAAATATTATATTAGAGTCCGATAAACCCGATGGACCCGACCCAACCCGAGCTTCCTCTCGGCTCGGTCTTGGAATTCATATGTTGAACCCGGGATCGGGTTGGGATTGGGCATGGGCTAGGGTTATCATTCATCGGGTTGGACTCGGGTTGAACTCAAGCCCGACCCAACCCGCCCGAGTTGCACCCCTAATCATCATTAATGTCCGTGACTATGCAATGCATCAATATCCTAAACGAACGTAAGTCATCGAATCCTCTCTACTCGCAACATTCCTTAGATACCATCGCATCGACTACCACGTCGCTTGCATAAACATTAGTTTCATGGTAATTGTGCCATAATTGCATACTCCCATGCACGAAGTGTATCTTTTAATGTTACAATAATTCTGTGGCATTACGCCACAACTTGTCAATTTTGCTTACTAAATCAGACGCATAGTCTACGTGCACAGATGCATGCTCAAAGCCATCATTCAATATTCTAGACCTAGTATTCAATATTTTTTGAGTCATGCATTTGATGCACGCCTCGATTTTGTCTTTCAATGTTCTACCATCAATGTCCTACCGTGACCCGTGTACTTGATGCATGTCGCCTCAATTGTTTATTGTTCTATTCTTAGTTTTTGACCCACACTACATTAACACTTATGCTCGACATACTTAAAATTCAATAGAAATAGAAGCACGGTGTGATTCATATATTATGCATGAAGAAGTAGAGGAGAACGGTCTGAACCCGCACATCTTAAGCCGATATGCCTGTAAGCACCCTAATTTGTTTGGGAATTTTTTATTTATTTTATATGTTTTTATATATTAAACTATATTTTATTTTAAATTAGGGATATATAGGAACTTTGTCGTAGCTTTGATTTTTGAAGTACGACATTGACCAATTCTTTGAAATAATTTCCATATTTATGTTCTAGACGAGTCCACCTTCATTTTAATATATCATGTCTCACTCAACCATGCTCTCTTGCACTACATTTTTCTTGCAGAACTTTCTGGTCAATATAACCATTTTAATTTTTGTCGTAATTTTTATGTATTTTTTCAATTCCGATTTGTGGGCCAAACCCGATCCAAACTTTTTGACCCAATATATGGCTTTGACCTATTTTGAGCCTACTACACATGCCAATGGTGTGCCATTCAATCGAGTTCCCATGTGTTATTTATTTTTAAATGACACATAAGACTCAACTACAGACTTATTGGACTTGTTTCGACCCAAATAATTCTACCGACCCAAAACTAGACCAACTGGGTTCAAGGAGCCTATTCTAGGGTATCCTAACCTATTAGACTTATTTAGAATAAATTTCTTATGAATTAACTACAACCATATCAATTCAAAAATATTTTAAATCAACTCCATAACAACTTTCCTAATTTGGACTCGATTTAAATCTCTTTGAACATATCTTTGTATATCTTTTAAACTAGGAAACCAAATCTCCCAAACAAAATCCTAATAATCTTAACTCTCTAAACTTGGATTCTCTATATTTTAAACTCCTATTTACTGTCGGCCACCCCCTATTCCTTACGAAAATCGAGTACCCTCCTACTTCTTTTCTATTTTTGCACTTTCCTTTCCACCCTACAAAAACTCATTATCCCGACCTCTTTAAAACCTCCTACCACCTTCATCTAGACCCTAGTACCTCCCTAAAACCCCAACACCTTCCCGAGGAGCCTCAGCCCCTAATTTGGTCGATACGAGGCGCGAAAGGCACCCGAAGTCGACCGAACTTATGCTGAATTTGTCATAGCAAGTACAATGCTTTGCATTTGGGGTTTTATGTACTTCACAACCTCATCTTTTTGTGAAACCAAAACTAATGAAAAGATCTATGTGTTTATTTTCGTGCCCAATTGGCCATCCATACAGTTCCAAACGGTTTGGTCGGGACGTGCGTTCCACGAACAGGTGTCCAGAACAGACCATATCTGTTGCGAGACAACTTTTATCTACTTCTGGGCCACTTTCACCTTTCCAACGCATATATTTTTGCAGCATTTTGCTTTATTTTTCTATTTATTAAAAAGTCGGACATTTTATCGTAAAATCAAAATACCGAAATCTATGAGTTTTACGTGTCCAATTGATTTGAAACTTCGTATACCATTACCAAATTAATTTTTGTGCATGTTTTCATGATACATATAATTTACCTATTTTTTTGTAATTTTTTAGAATTAATAATTTTTAAATATTTATTGTTTCGAGACTCAAATCGTATACCTAGTCTAGGAATATTGTTTTAAATCAACCTAGGACTTGTGTACCTGAATTTCTATCAATAAAATGTAATAAATAATGATATAAAATATTTATAAATATTTTCTCATAATTTAAATTAATATTTTATGTTAATAATAAAATACCTTAGATTTGGTACTATATATATGTTATATTGTGTAGTATAGACATTATGACTAGAATTTGGTGTATAGGTATTTGGGAAGTCCATATAGGTAAGTCGTTAGCGAGAGTTATTAATAATAAAATATTTATTATAGGTGTACGTGAAGATGGTAGTTCAATTGGTAAGTCGTTAGAGAGTTATTTGGGAAGTCCATATAAGGACATTGGAGCCGGACCATCGTTTTCACATCGAGAAGTTGCAGGCAATTATACCTTGCCAACTTGTATAGTAGTTATTATATGCATTGAAACTACTTTTTTGTAGTTCAATTTCATCATATTGTTCTATTCATGTCGTTTATTTCTTTCTTTGTTTTAAGTGCAAGTAGTTTTGTTAATGTTTCTACATTACTTGTCATATTTCTTTTTGTTGTTTATGTGAGTGTCTCGTGATAGAGTAGCTTAATCCTATGCCATGTTCCTTGACATTGATTTGATTATGTTCCGTGTATCATTTGGACTTGACTTGACTTGAGATGACTTGATTGACTTGACTCGTAGTTCTAGGAAAAAATTTGGTTATAGACGTTGAATATACTTGACCACTCTCGATCGTTAACAACCACATGGCTGCGATAGAGACTTATTATAGGTTGTTAGCAACCACCGAGCTACAATTTATAGGGTTGTTAGCTCCCATAGGGTTGCAGTTTACCACGATTTTACTTGTAGTCACATTTATTAGCACGATTCTAGACGGCATGCAATTTTTTCATGTTTTGTTCTTGTACTGTATTTTGTCTAATCTTTATTTCTTCACTATACCTGTCTTTCCATGCATATTATTTACTGTCATAGTAGCATGTTTTTATGTATCTTGCTAGTCCCCTAAGGACCTGGTGACTTTTCAGTTATTTGCTGAGACTGCTTGAATAGAAGGGTAGATTGGTGGACGATTGCATCTCCAGAATTCAGGTATCGCTAGTGGTACTTTTATCGTTCTTTCATCTTTTATATTTTCTGATGACATATTTAGCTATATAGCCTAGTTTTACAAGCTTTACTTTTTGTTATGAGTTTGTTCAGATGGTTGTATTAAAGTCTGGCCAACTTTATTACAAATTGTATATTCTTGTATTTATATTCAAGTGACATCGGTGCATTACTGTTTGATCAGTATTCATGCCTTTGGTTCCCACCTGAGATTATTATTTGTGGATTGAGATAGAGTTGACTTGCCATTTAGACCCTATCTTATAAGACAGCTTACATGCGTTACCTGAGGGTTCCATAGATTGGATTCACCCTTGAGTATGTACCAATTGGCTGTATTACGTGTTAGTCCCATGACTTTTGGGACTGGGACGTGATAATGCCTTATCATTTCGCTGAGTCGATGTGGCATGACTCTTTAACTTGTTTGACGGTCAACTCATTTGACATCGTTATTCGAGCACTTCATGCCCCATAGAACTAATGGACTGATTCAAAATATCGTGCCCATGCTTTATCTTGTTACAGAAGGTGTCGTATGCTACCTGCACATGAAACCAACATAATTAATACCTCTTCAAATTATTGAATACTTACTCGGGTCCAATCCATACCTTTTCGAGTCCATCGACGGTCCAATCCATACCTCTTCGAGTCCATCGACTCAGCGTAATACACCGTGCGGTGCGGGATATTACATAATATACCACTCAGAACAAGGTTCGTCCTCGAACCAAAACCAACACTCAATTTGTATGTTTCTCTTGACCGCTCGATTTTCGATCCATGTGATTTACTCATCACCCATTTATTCACTATAGTAGTTTCATCTCTAGCATTCGTACGATTTTTTTAACACATCTCGATCCTCCCTACAGTTTCAATTGAATTCGATATACCATTAAGTTCGGATCAGACACATATTTAAGGCATACCCAAAATATATGTATTTCATCCAAGCATAATATTGTTAGAGAATTTGAGTAAAGTTAACAGGTACAATTTTTGAATCCTTGAATATTATCCATCTCATACTCATGACTTAGTCAGGTCCTAGCGTCTATTACCACAATTAATTCTCATACGCAACATTATAAAATTTGTGATCATCCATCCAATATTTATGCACGTACGATATGAATTATAACCATATTACGCGATTCTCTATGTTTTGCACTCACTATCTAATATATGTGTTGCGTTAAGTCATCGTGCATCCGATCGCACTGAGTTTCCGCAGCGCCTTTGAGTCTATCAATTATCCATCTCTTCATAATTCAAGTCTTTCGTCCAACTATTTTTGAATCTCATTTCGACATGGACTAAATCCAACATCTCAAGATTCCTTGCCTACGGCTATACTATACCTCATACGCAACTATCCTGATACGATTCACGTTCTAGAAACTATCTACGCATCGCGTCTGGGGCTGCCTCCACTAGGCAACTTATCCAGACATCGTACTTAAATATCTTCTGACACAAGAGGTCAACTTGAGTTGACGATGCTCGAAGGCAACAATCACTTCGACACAAGGTCTCTTACGATACGTCTTATGTTACATCCTCTATCGAGCAAGAAAGTTCCAAATCAAACTCTCAATCCAACCCTGACTTGTTCGCCTCATAAATCTTTGATTGTATGCTCAACATACATAACCTAACCGTTACTCGAATCCAATATACGACACAAATCCTAGGGTCGTTTCCTTATTCTCGCTTTTGCACATAACCCGATTCCCTTAATCATCTATCACCATCAATACTCTAAGTACGTTTATTAATATCTATCTGATCATCGACTGATAAACCATTCGAGTACTTATGCAATCCATCGAAATTTTACTATATCAATCCAACCAAAGGTCGTTCCATCAACTCTCGAAACAAAATATTCGATCGCCTAGACTTATCCTCAACATGTACCACTTCATATTTATCCTCGATGCACTTCCATATGCGATATTATTGGGTCATCCTCTGGGACTTTAACATTCACTTGATTTGGCGGTCAAGTCTTCTAGGGCCAGCTGCCCCGAAGCTACGCTCGATAATTGTATATTATGAACGAGGGACAGTACTACGGACCATGCTATTTCTTATCTCGGAGCCAAATCAATTTTCGATAATTCCTATAGGACTTTACCCAATCCGACATAATCCTTCCAATCCATAATGCCTCATCCTACCCGCGCAGCTGATGCACCGCTGTTATCCAAATCACTCATGCACTACTATTAACAATTTTGCTAACCATGCGATATCTAATCGCCTCAAATTCGAGTCTATCTACCCACGGTCATTATCTGACACACTTTATACTCATCACAACCATCCTTAAATAACTAAATCATTTTACATCGCATCTATCGTGGAACTTCGAATCGCTTCGTTTGACTTTTCATACTTTTACCTACCAAAATCTCGATATCGTAAACTTGCTCCGCTTTGTATCCTTATTCGTACTTATGTTTTCCCGAGCCTCGGCTCGATATGATATGTACAATATTCCAATATTGCGAGCAAAATCTTCTAATCTTACTATTAACTTGACTTGCATTTTATACATTGAACAACAATGCTCAACATAATTTTTGTTCGTTCAATCAGAGTATCTCTGAGTTATTGCATATCGTCTTTGATACATCTCAATACCATCGTCGATATGCATAACATAAACATCTTTCTTTCTCATAAACTCCAATTCATTATAATCACTGTTATCATCAAAACTGAATACGAATCTAGTCTCGCACGCATTAAAATCCACCTCGTTGTAATTAACTATCATCATCGAGTGACACAATTTCTAATTCCTAATAGCCATTCTCATATTCCCCAATCGAACTTCCAAATTGTGCTACCAACTCTTCGTACTAACTCAAATTCGTTCGCACGATTCTTCGCAATTTACTCAAGCTCAAATCCTACCAAGTCATTCATTCCCTTAACGTATAATCCCATAGCTATACTCAGCCTATCGTCTACTTACACTTAATGGAATCTCACTCGACTTAATATCTATTGACATGAGTTCATGCCTGATCATTCAAACCAATTTCATCGAAGCATACTGGCATTGACTCATATTGAACAATTCCCACTCGAGTCTTGGCACTATCCCGTCCGTTACGGACAAACTTATTGAGATCGACACAATCATCTCGACGCATCTATCGTAAGTCACCAAACGGTTCGACATAGCTATTGCTAAGTGGTATTGCATATACCACTCAAAAATTGAGCCTATCGTTATCGATACAAATGTTTCGATGCACTGATCGCATAAGGGGTATGGCATATACCATTTTGAAATCGAGTCATTACTCACGCAACATTCTAAATGTTGGTCCGACATCGATTTCGATCAAACCATGCCTCAATGATCATACCAATTACAAATGCAACATTCGCTTACTCGAATGCTCAACTCTAAATTCTGCCAACATACACGTTTGCCTACTTTGAAGCTCAACACATCTCGGCCAACTTTCATATTCGTCTACTCAAGTTCGACTAGCGACCAACTTGACTCACTACTATCAACTACTATTGCTCCACGATTTCTCAATCCCATTCGTTGCAACTCGTGCAACGATTCATTCTCGATACTCCAACTATCACTTGAATCTGTTTAACGTACTCACTATTTATTTGCATACCCTTACAAAATGTATCATTCCATTTATCGATTTTGTCATACTGACGCACAATTATCTCTCGATGTGTTGTACAAAAAAATATCGTACGATTCGTTGTACTTGATACAACCAACATTTTGCAACATTATTCGACAACATCACGTAAATTTCCAAACATATGCAGAAGACATGCACAAGTATTTAGACTTATTATATGAAAGATCCAGTGTAACATCGAGCAGATCAATGAGCCATGCGATTGCGAAAATAACTTAAGCCCAACTGGTTTCGATGGCGAAAGCAACTCAGGGTCAAAGAGATTCGTTCAAGGTCCAAAGGATAGAACCGCTTTTATACCATTTTGTCACGCTCCGAACCGGGAAATCGCTCGTCCTCGCATCGATTTCACCCGAATCGATCGTCCTCATTAGGGCGTGATGCCGCACGATTTTGGTGTTGCACTCGTGAAAGGCAAGATGACATATTCTCAAAATGGTTGTCTCAAATATAAGAACAATTCAGCTGGAAAATAAGGACAAATCAGAGTATATGAAACAAATCTTTATTAATAATGAAGCAGATTACAAGGCTCTCAATAGCCCAACTAAAAATGCCAGTTGGCTTACAACACTCTTGATCTCCCTAGCTCACAAAGGATCTTGTTCCATACAACATGTCTTCTGTAACACATCCAAAGACCCTCGGCTGAACATCTTCATTTTGTTTCCAAGTTTCGGTACGATTGGATGCCTCGAAACACTAAGGGACTCCATGCCTCAACACTTTCAAGTGAAGCTCCACCATGAGCCAACCATATCCTGAAACCTGAAAGCAATCTAGTGAAAGATCAGTACTAATCCTCTCGCGTACTAATGAGACCCACTCGCCTAAACCAACACTAAGTAATTTAGTGAAACATATATCTCATTATGTGGTCTTTCTATTATTGCCTTAGAGTCAATTTCATTGCAATAGAAAGCAATAAATTAAAGTTGTGAGCAGGTTACGATCATGTAATAGCAAATATAGTAACAGACAACAGCATTATCAGTACGTTATTATCGATAACCCAGACAACAGTATACTAACAAATCGTGCCGCCTACCGCACTCATCCTTATGCAGATACAAGGTGAATGCTACTATCCATTCGTATTGTGCCAAAGGCAATCATCATATTATCAAAGTGCCAGGACCTACGTTCCTGCACTTGATTCTATTCAGCCCACCGTTCTTAACTATATGAGTACACCCACCTTCGCACTGAAACAAGGCGATACACCTCCGCCTCGTATCAGACATTCGACTGTGTGCGCCCTTATCTATATGAAGGTCACTTGACGTTCTAAGTCAATAAAGGACTATATTTTGATACAACGAGCAGTTATCCTTCGCCATGGGTAGCTAGCCCAATGAAGGTCCCACAACATCCGCATTACAACGCGCCCAACTAGCCCCGGTAGCAAGCCTCACTGGCGGTCCCATAATACCGTGCTCAATAGAACCATAATTTTCTCCTATGCCGAACGGTCTTGACGCCCCGATGTATCACGTTCGAGGAAAGTAAACCCGTCGACGGGATATCATCATCCATGTCCGTGACCATGCAATGCATCAACATCCCAAACGAACGTAAGGCATCGAATCATCTCTACTAGCAACATTCCTTAGATACCATCGCATCAACTACCAAGTTGCTTGCATAAACATCAGTTCAGTGACAATTGTGCCATAACTGCATACTCCCATGCACGAAGTATGTAACTCCCTGAATCGTTTTATGGAACTTTTAAAATTTTTTGAACTTTTCCATGGAAATATCATTTTAATAAATTCGGTTTCTAATGTTAAATCCGATTTTGAACGGTTTATTTTGTTCTAATTAATTTTAGACATTATATTTTGTTTGATTATATTATGGTTAAAGATTATTATTTAGGATTTATTGATTCGGGTTAATAAAGATTAATTGTGCTTTAATTACTAAATAATCTTGGTGTTATCCTAAAAAACTAATAATTAATTAATTATGTTAAACTTTACATGTTATTTATTAGTTAAATTCATCATGTGCTGATTATCTCAAATTATTGGTAGTGAGTAGTTCTTAATTAATTTTATTACTAAGAAAAACCGTTTAGAAATCTTAATTATTATTTCTCTTGTCAAACTTTAAAAGCTAAATTGAATGCTTCTATTTTAATTTAAATACTGAATGCTACTATGCTAGGACACTCATGATTTCTTGTAATTTTTACTAGCGAGCTAAATTTAAGTAGCAATAGTTGGTTATCAAATAATTAGTTATTAATCTGATAACTAGTTAGCAACTTGAAAATATGTTTTCTATTTTGAAAATTTGTTTGAAAAACTGTTTGAAATTTGAATATTTGAAAATCTGTTTTATTTTTGAATTTGAAAACTATTAGTTAATCTAGAGGCTAACTAATTCAGTTTAAATTTTAAATGTCTGTTTTAAATCTGTTAATATGTTTAAAATCTGAATTTTGAAATCTCTTACATATATTGTACATTGCCATCAGATCTAGGTTTTATTACAATACTGCCACTATACTAAGCCGCCAGATCTACTGCTATTTACTACTGTGCCACTCTCCACACACATTATTTTATTATATAAATTACACACAGTTCAATACATTCTGACAATTTTCTGACACACACTCTCACTCACTCTTTCTCTCTCTACTCTCTCTCTACACACTGACACTCTCTTTTCTCTCTGGCCATCTCCGGCCGAGAACCACCAACCATCACCGGAGCTCCACCATGCTGCCTCGCCGAGGAGTTCGAGATTCAGACCTCGACTGCTGTGCCGTGCACCCTTGCTTCGAGCAGAGCGCTACCTAGAGTCGCGCATTCTCGAGCAGAGCGCTACCTCGTAGACCGCACCACCGCCATCAATACTGAGCCACCTCGAAGCCAAAGCCGCCCTTCGGTTCCCGAGGAGCCACTAACATCATCCGAGCCCGAGGAGTCTCGCCGACCGACAGTCCCTCGTTGCCGTCACCGAGCCACCGAGGGGGGTCAACATCCAAGTCAGGAGAGTCGCCGGAGCCGCCGTCTTCAGCCGCTTGGAGCCGATTCGAGCCGTGCCTAGCCGGATCTGGACCACAGAGCCTCGCCGACCCCCGATTGCTCGTCGTCGCTGGCCGGAGCTTCCTCGCCAAGATCGACGAGCCACCGCTGCTGGATCTGCTCATGTGGATCGACGTCCTCGTCAGGCTAGTGAGTTTCTCTTCGATCTACTCCATCCCCTTTCTTTTCCTTCATGCTTCTAGATCTAGGGTTAGGGTTTTTAATTGCTGGTAGATTAGGGTTTTATTTAGGGTTAGGGTTTCTTAGGAGGAAGACGAAGAGTGATGGCTGGGTTCTGTTTCGATTAGGGTTCAGAAGAGTGAGGTGGAGAGAAGAAGGAGCCATGGGGTGTCTGAAGTAGTGTGCGGCTGAACGGAAACGAAAGAGGGAAGTTGTTGAGAAACCTTAGGGTTAGGGTTTCTCGGCCGGTTGAAGAAGTAGAGGAAGAAGAAGAGTCGGCTCTCTGCAGATGAATGAAATGGAGTATGAGACTGGAGAGAGAAGATGGAAGCGTTTATATGTTAGGTTATTAACATTGGGCCGGGTTTGATGAGAAGTTATGGGCTGAATTTAGATTTTTATGTTAGTTAATGATTTGTTTTTGCAGCAGATGATTTCTTGTAGTTAGGCTTGTAGAGTGTGGGCTGGGCCTAAGCAGGCCGAGCCAGAGAGAGTTAGTTTGGGCCGAGTCTAGTAGAATTGTTGGGTTTTAGCTTTATTTTTTGCTAAACTGATTATTTGGATGTAACTCTGTGGGCTTGGGCTGTTATTTGAGGCTTAGAATGCCTTTAGTTAATGTTTGATAATTGTTAATTATTATTGTAATTAAATCATCCATATCCTTTAGTAAACCCTAGTAGTAAAGTATTTTATATTGCTAGTATTAATTGTAGCTAATATTTGAATAAATTATAATATCAATATTTTGTAAAGTAGTTAGTTTGGCTAAATATGTTTAAAATTCTTATCTAGTGTATATATAGATATTTTGTTAAAAATATATATATTGCTAGCATATATGTGATATTTTAGTTAAAATTGTTTTTCCCTAAATATTCTAATATTAATTGTTACATATTATTTGATAAATATTTAGATAATAATCCTATTATTATCTTGTAAATAGTTTTGCTATTAAGTGTTTTCTAAAAATATGGTTTTAAGTATTTTAAACTAAATATTATTTTTAAATAATTTATCTAAAGTTTTATTATAAGTTTTCTGGTATTCTAGCTAGTAAGTTATATAAGTTGTATAATTATAACTATTACCTTGCTAATAAATATTTCTAAAAAACCTTATAAAATTATAATAGATTTTCTAAAATATTTATTAAGCTAAGTTAGGCCTTAATTAGTACTAGAGAAAGTGATATCTAGTTAGCCAATGATCTTTACTTTAAAACCCTAAAAAATTGTACCAAATACCAGGTGATCACGTACATCCATACAGTACTACTCACGTGCTTCCAAGGTGAGGTAAGTATACTGACTCGACTTGTACTTTGTATTTCTGTCTTACATCCATGTGCCATGTTCTCATATCGGACACGAGATACACACGATTGTCTTGTACATTATTCCTTGCTTGTGAGTCATTATTTATTGCGGGGATTGGGAGAAATATTAGCTCTTGTGTGACTACACCCAACATAGGTATTGTGGATAGCCTAATCGCACACTTCACGTACGATGAAGCCGGACCTTGTAGAATTGATTGACTCATTGATTGATTGTGCTCCCTAGTCGGTCACACATTAGTTTAATATTTCAAATTGTCACACTTGCATATTGATTGTCGTGTTCATTGTCTTGATTCATTGATAGCCGTGTTCATTGTCTTGCATATTGATTGTCGCGTCCATTGCCTGCAGTTTAATATTTTATTTCTGGTACCGTAGTTTCATTTCCATTTCTGGTATTCTGGTTTCACCTTGTATTCTGTACTACAGATTACATTGTATATTGTTCTTGTCGGGTTTGTACTTTGCTCTTTTCTTGACAGGATATGTTGCAGGTGAGCGTGAGGCCACATGGATCATGTGATTACATTAGATATTGCAGCTTTTATTTTTATTTATTTTCGGGATATTGTATTTTGGATATTCATTATTGTATATTTATTTTATTTGACCGAATTTGTCTCCGGCTGATTTTGTACTAAAATGACTTGATGGATATTGGTGATCATTCTGGGAACGTTATAAAAGCTGTGTTTGTTTACATTACATTGTGACTTGGAGTTTTCCTTAGTATTGTACAGCTTACTTCTTCGTATCCATCGACGAAGGCTGGGCGTGTCCGACTCGT
Source organism: Iris pallida (assembly GCA_029216955.1). Lineage (NCBI taxonomy): Eukaryota > Viridiplantae > Streptophyta > Magnoliopsida > Asparagales > Iridaceae > Iris > Iris pallida. The sequence goes on from JANAVB010005598.1 coordinate 18,106,206, forward strand.
GTCCGATTATTCGGGAGCGGGTTGTGACAAAGTATATCTTTTATTGTTACAATAATTTTATAGCCTTGCGCCAAAACTTGTCGATTTCGCTTACGAAATCAGATACATAGTCTCCGTTCATAGATGCACGCTCAATGTCATCATTCAATTCTTTAGGCCTAATGTTCAATATTTTATGAGTCGTGCATTTGATGCATGCCTGGATATTGCCTTTCAATATTCTACCATCAATGTCCTACCGTGACCCGTGCACTTGATGCACGTCATCTCAATTATTCATTGTTCTATTCTTAGTGTTCGACCCACACTACATTAACAATTGTCCACCCAATGCACTTGAAATTCAATAGAAATAGAAGCACGATGTGATTCATTTATTAGGCATGAAAGAGTAGGAGAGAAGGGTCTGAACCCGCCCACCTTAAGCCGATACGCCTTATCATTTCATCGAGCCAATGCGGTTCGATTCCTTAACTTGTTGCACAACCAACTCATTTGACTTAGCCATTTGAGCAATTCGTGCTCCATCAAACTAACAGATTGATTCAAACTATCGTGCCCACGCTTCAGCTTATTGCAGGAGGCGTCGCACGCTACCTGCACATGAAACTAATATAATTAATACCTCTTTAAATCGTTGAATACTTATTCGGGTCCAATCCATACCTCTTCGAGTCCATCAAATCAGCGTAATGCACCGTGCGGTACGGAACATTATAGCTGTCAGACCGGTATACCTACGATACACCAGTAATGGTATACCAAAGGTATACCACAAACTCTGATATTGTACTTTTTTATTAGCTTCTGATATGCGCTGAAATCATGTCGTCATTGTCGTCTTGGACTTTCTGAGCTTCTCCGACACACGGATGTTGCTCGTTGCATTCAAAAATGTTCTCCACATAAGTTGGAAACCCTATCCAAAACCAACAAGTGTTTCTTCTTTTACTTGTAAGAAATGACATGCTTGTACTTGTATAGGGTGTTCATTTATATGCTCAATCTTGGATACTTTACTAATGGAAAAGGTTGCATGCTTGCTAGCAAAATAGGTATAGCAACCAACAATCTAGTTGAATGATTTATACTCATTGATATCTGACTGGCCACCTACTTCTCTATATACATTTTTTTATCTTGTAGCATAATTTAAGTTTCTGTGGTGTACTCAAATAAACAACTTAATAATGTCATGTTTATTATTGACATCTACCTACCATCATTTTGATAAATATTCTTCAGTAGTTAGAATTGTTGAACATTTTATTCTTGAACATCCTCTTAAATTTATGAAGAAAGTCTTCAAGTTGCATCAAGTTTATTTCTGTTGGAGGACAGTCTTGCTTAATGGTTCTTTTTAACTTTCAAACCTTATATGCATGCAGGTCCCTATATATGTATCAGAAAACAAAGTAGTGAGATTGAAAGTATAAGAATCCTTGTTTGTTGTTGTTGTTAAAATAAATTGTGCGATAAAAGAGGGAACAAAATCTCCTACATTTCATTACATACAGATTACAAAAAGACAAATAAATAGTTCAAAAACTATCAAAATTGTGGACTGCACATATATTAACTTCTGGAAGTATATATAACTCGTAATAAGCAAAAGATAAAGGCTATTTATAAGGACACATCATTTTTTGATCAGGGCTATCCTACACTAAACTTTGATTTATTTACAAGTTTGTTATTGAAAAAAATTACTCATGGCTATCCCATTTCTAGGTATATTGTCTTCTTCCTCTCCAAAACTCTCTCTCCCTCTTTATCCAAGCCCTAGAATTATTCTTCTTGTCCCCACTTGTGGTCCCTAACTCACCACCTAACAAATTCTTCTTATCTCCAAATGCTAGAATATTCCTCAATGAATATTCGTAGTATTCGGTATATTTTCGACAACTAAATGACAAAGTTTGTTAAATAATCGGTTCTTTCCAAATAATTAAATGTTTTGTCGTAATGTAGGAATTATGGAAGAATTTGGGACATCAAATCTATTAATCGATCAGTCCGGTCCTTCCGAAGAACACAATATTCCTTTCGAGGAACTCTCAGTAAGTCCTCGACCTACCTACAATATTGCGTAGTCGACATTGGGATTGCCACACATTCAGGCAATCCTATGTACTTGATGGACTGCCAAAAACTGTGGCAGTCCTGAAGTTGATCTGTTGTTTAACTGGACTGCCATATATTTTGGCAGTCCAACAAGTACTTAGGACTGCCAGAAAGTGCGATAGTCCAGTTTTACAACAGATCAACTTCTGGACTGCCAGATTTTTTGGCAGTCCTTTATATTAATATGACTGACAGCAGTTTGAAAGTCTGAAATTGGATAGTGTCTTTGAGTTTGTCATTGATTTTGGCAAAAAAAAATTTAGAAATTTATTGTAGGGCACACCATCTCCTATTTTTATTGATTTGAGGAATTTATTCTCGATGGATATTGCCTTTGAATCTTACGACGAAGCATTAGAATGGTGCAGACAAGTAATTGGAAGGCAATTAAACACAGTCCTTATCATTTCAAGGTCATTATGATCCCGGTCGAGTCGTAAAACTATAGATCTTGGATGTGAAAGAGGTGGAATGTTTAGGGTTAATCGTAAAAAAGATGAACTTCCCCAAAGAAAATCCCCAGAGAAGGCGGTAGGGACAAGGAAATATGGTTGTCCATTCAAGGTAGTGCTTGTGTGCAGTAGTAATGGAAAGTGGATAGTTGTGGTAAGGAATGGGATGCACAATCATACTCTAGCGGAGACACTTACTCGTCATCCGTACGTCGGAAGATTGAACGACGATGAGAAGAAGTTAGTTACAAAATTGTCCACTTCCAGAGTTGGGCGTAAACAATTTTATTTCGTGGTGGGTCAGAAGAATGATAAGAACAAGTCCACTATGAGGATAATCTACAATGCACCATCGAGGTCGAGAACAAATACTCTAAAATGAAGAATGGTGATGCAGCAAGTATTGAAGTTACTTGCCGATAATCACTATTTAGAATACCATAGAAGACATCTGCAAAGCAATGAAGTCACTTCTATGTTTTGGGCCCATCCGGATTGCACACATTTGGCATGGTCCTTCCCCGATGTGTTGGTTGTTGATTGCACGTACAGGACTAATAAATTCAAGATGCCACTTTTTCATATTATTGGCTTCACATCTACGGGTAAAACATTTTCAGTTGCCTTTTCTTTCTTTAAGAATAAAATAGTAGAGGACTATACATGGCCTTTGAGGAAACTGAAGTCACTTTACACTGGACACAAAGAGTCGTCTGTTTTTTTTCACCGACCTAGAATATGCATTGATAAATGCTATCGATATCATATTTTCTCATGCTCGTATCCTATTATGCACTAGGCATATAAATCGAAATATTCAAACACAATGCAAGAGCAAGTTCGAGAAAGTGACGACAAAGTTGACATGGACCGCTTTGTAGAATTCTACAGTGATTGGACCTTTGTATGGCGAGCAAGTACTAAAGAAACTTTTGACGCAACATGGTACATGTTCAAAGAGAAGTGGAAAAAGAGCAACCCGGCATGTAATTCTTATATCAAAGACATATGGCTTGATCAACATAAAGAATATTTCGTCATAGCATGGACGAATATGGTGAAGCATTACGGCATAACCACTTCCAACCGTGCCGAAGGATCACACTCAAGGCTAAAAAATATCTACGTTCATCGGTCGGTGGTTTTGTGTTAATATTATTTCACCTCCTTTGCCTTCATATCTTCAAGTGCGACACGAAGGATAGCCAACGTATGTGGACGTTTGGTATCCATCTTAGCTGGCTTCCACTTACACATTCTAGGCAGCTGCTCATCATAATCTCTATTAAGAGTAGCCCTCTTTAGCATCAAAAAATGCTCGTATATCCATGCCTATACATGTAAAGTAGAATAATATCATCGTTATCAACCTAATTTTATATTACCTATAAATAAAGTACAATTTTATTTGCTTACATGGAGCAGAGTTTGACAACCAGCTATTGTCTTCGACCTGACTCGAGATACAGCACCAAGTTTGCGGTAGAGATATGCCAGTATACCGCTTCCAAAGGATATTTGATCCACAATGTCCAAGTTTGCAAAATTGTTTAGATATTCGGCATATATCGAGGTTCCGGACTTGTTCGGAATGCCGACGGCCCCTAGAATGAACTGCATGTATCCCCGGGCCACTACATCGTCATCAGCATCGTCGTCGTCGTCGTTGTTATCGTCGTCATCATCATCATCAATGAGTGCACTCCTCAGAAAACTCAAAGGAACTCCATACAACTTCTTAAATTCGGGGATACTGACAAAAGTCTCCGCCTCAATCCCGAGAGAATTGGCAACCAATTCCACCATCTCATCATACATCTCAAAGTCGGCCTCAAAATAATCCATCATCATTTGACGACCATCAACTCTTAGTCCCAAAATGTGGTGGACGTCATCAAGGGTGATTGTCATCTCTCTCTCTCCGAGATGAAAACTATTGGTTTATGGATGCCATCGCTCCACAAATGCAAAAATCAGTGCATGCCCAAGATCTTATACGAGTATTTTGCAATCCGGTGGAGGTGATTTTGGCCTTCACAACTTTCTTTCAATTCATCAAATTTCCACATACTGCACATCTTCGCGTAGTTTATTACCCTCAAAAGGCGCAAGATTCTCTGAAAATAACACAAGATAAAGAAAGTTTAAATATTAAATATAACTATTATTCAGAGAAGTAAATTTATATTTAAAGTAATCAACTTGCCGGATCCTTCATAAGCAATGTGGTTCTCGATTGACTTCAATAGAGAGCAACCGATTTGGCTGATATCTTCCTTAGCTACATGAGAAGGTCCGGATCCAATGTCACCTCTTCTTGGACCAATGGGTACATCATCATCATCGGAGGAAGAATCAGGGCGAGTCATCGGTTGATTCGAACGAGTTGCAACTTGTTTGGTTCCACGTGTTCTTATCTGAGAGGGTGCCTCTGGTTCTCTAATTGTTATCGGTTTCTCGAGAACTCTCCTAGCTTGACGTGCCTTGCACTCCGATGCGGTAGGACATTTTTTTAGGCCCGGCGTCAACGACCTTCTCCTTCGGATTCGGTTCGTGACTACAAATATTGAATCTTAATTCGAGAAGACTAAATTTATGGAATAAATATATTCAACCATGTAATGGACTTGCTGTTCAACAAGTGCTAAACTAGGACTGCCCAATTATCTGGCAGTCCTATAAACTGATAGGACTGCCAGAAATAGTGGCAATCCTGTTTACAGCAAGTGCAAACCAGGACTACCACAAATTCTGGCAGTCCTACATACAGTCAGGACTGCCAGAAATTGTGGCAGTCCTTGCTTTCACTTGTTGTGAAGTAGGACTGCCACTATTTCTGGCAGTCCTATCAGTTTGTAGGACTGCCAGAAAATTAGACAGTCCTAGTCGACGCGGGATTTTTCGATCGTGTTTACTTGGGTTTAATTCAAATGGGTAATTCTCCACTCCAAATGTACTTGGGGTTTAATTCAAATGGGCTACAAATAATTGAAATAAACATTGCAATGTATAATTGGATTTTCAAAATAAATTATTAGGATTTTGGAAAGAAAGAGAGAAAGTATTAGAAATTCTGCCTTGTTTGTGAGGACCGTTTGGGTGCCATCGAAGGGATAGAGTGGGGAGATAGTGGACAAGAAGATGAAGAAGAAGATGCTGCTTAGGGAGGGAGGAAATGGTGGAGGAGAAGAGGAAGAAGAAGATGAGAGGAAATAGGATTTTGGAAGAGCGATAGTGAAATATAGAAATGAAACTAAAATTTGGGGTTTGGAGAGGGGGTCTGGGTTGGGACAGCCCTATGAGTAAAAAAATGGGCTGTACCGAATAATTTCTCCCCAAACCTGGACTAATCCCAATCGAACTAGTCCTGATCAAAAAATGATGTGTCCTTATAAATAGCCAAGATAAAGAACATGTCCTCAATTTTGGCACAAACAGTAAGTAACATGCATTCATTTCCGAGTAGAAAACATTATTTCTATGTCGAAAACATTATTGCATTATTTCTTATCCAAGTAGAAAACATTCTTCCCATCCACAATGAAACAGAAGCTTGGACCAAACATTAAGAGCTTTTCTTCTCCAGAAGGTACTTCGAAACAGCCTCTGCGATGCTGGCGAAGGGCGCAACCGTGGCATAAGAAGCTTTAGATTCGTGTTCTTCGTCAAGTTCATACTCGACAGTTGATTGGATGGTTGATGAGTTGTCAGACCTCTCTATAATGCGAAAACGAATTAGGTATGAGCGAAAGCCGATCTCTATCATTCCTCCTTCGAGCTGGATGGTCTCCTTCAATCTTTCTTCGTGATCAATCTTGACAAATGTCTCCTTATGATAAGTAGGACCTGGAAATCCTGGCAAAAGAGGGGGAAAAAGTGGTGGTTGAAATGCATATTCACATGTTCTCTACATCAAGATCTTGACAAGAATTTATCGTATTATAATTCTTTAGGTGTACCAAAAACTCTTTCACAAGAATTAAGCAAATGTCTGATACCCGGAGTGAAGGTGACACAGAGAACACTGCCGACGCCGCCATCGCCTTGCTCCAGATCGACCTTCTCGATGGAACCAGGAAGCAACTCGACGACGAGATCGGCCAAGCGCATCGTGCTGTAGACCTCCCACAGCTCGCTAGCTGGCAGGGCGACCTCCAACTCGTGCGAGAGAGTTCCCTTCATTCCTTCCTTCTTCTTCTTCCTTTGTGAACTCCTCATTCAAACAATGTGTATATATAGTGTTCTTGGCCAAACCTTATGGCGACGGGACTATGGACTTTCAGCTGCTAGGTTGTGGAGATGTCTCTGTGGAAGGCCACGCACGCATGAAGTGTTGAAAAATAGATATATTCAAGCTAGATAACCACTCTTAGACATATAATAACAAGATATAGAAAAGGTCACCAAGAGGGAAAAAAAACAAGAAACGAACAATTCGATCAACATGGGAATCAAGATGGGAATCAAGTTAGGAGTCAACTCTTAGGAAGACAAATAATTTTCTTCTATTGCGTTGATCTATAATCTCATTCGTCATTCTTCCTTTCTAACGTGTTGTTCTCGGGAGTGTTATGTTTGGAACTAAAGCATGTACACTCCTTGTCTTTGCTCTATCACGCAAGTTGATAAATTTTTGTATATTCTTCTCCCACCGAGGCCTCAATATATTGGGATTACAAAGCGTATAAGAGAACATAAGAATTCCTAAACTCACTCCTAACAAATCAAATCAAATATAATTTTTACCTATTATGTACAACTATATATAGTACGAAATAATTATTAAAAAGGATAAGAAATCATCATGGTTTAATACTCCTCGCAAACTCGCAGTACATGAGAGACGAGTTTGGCCGCATAATAGTAAATCAGTGTTTGTGAAGCCCTTCGGTGAAAATATCATCAAGTTGATCTAGAGATCGCACAAAGATCACACGATTATAACAAGAGAGAAGTCTTTCCCTGATGAACCATAAGCAATGTCCGAGCAGAAAAATGTAAGGTACTGTAGAGAACAAATAAGTTGACGATACTTAGTGTCACGACCCGCACCCGGATATTCGGGCACGAACGCGTGGGCCACGCCCATCCTACGCCGTAGTATCGACAGTAGAATGTTGTCCAATACCCAATAAATATCTATAACATCTAAATGATCCATAAGAACAATGTACTCGGATCACATCACAAACAGCTAAGGGAGATATGAATAGGAAATATATCAATGACACTGAATCAAACAGAATCTACAAATGAATATACAAGACCAGAAAGTATCGGAGACAAATCCGATAACGAAACATAAATCATGATACAACGACCTAGAACTCCGAGAAGACAACTCACGGTGAATAGAACATCAAGATCCATCTCAGCTATCTTCATCCAGTAGTCCAATAATATGGGGGCATAACAAGTCCTAAAAATGTATCTATCTAGTCAGGATTGGAGCGAAGTACATAACCCTGAAAGCAGTTCCAGTGCATGGTAGAAAATATAGAGCTAGCAATAGAATAAGATACATGACATGCTGTAAAGGAAATACAGGAAATAGAGAAATAGTATCATGAAGATATAAGTAAACTGAGTACAAATAAGAAAGTGAACATGGTAAACTGTAATAATATAAGTGATTCAGAGCACAAGACAGTTATGTAATTGGTTTAGGTTGCACATAAGTAATCTATGGTAACTCCATTATACGTAAACATATAATCGACATGTACATAAATATACTATAGGGATTAATCACATAACCACTTCTACTCCCATATCCCAATCAATACACAAGGATCCAATCACGATATGTTACGTATACGATTGTTAGTTTTACACATGAAGCACACGAGCACTTGAGAGTATATGAAAGACAATAGTACAACGAGTACACGATGTACATGATAAAGTACATGAACATGAAATATGTGATGTACTCGATAAGGAGATAACATCGTATGCTAAGATCCATATAGTACCAATACGTGTTAACAACGTGTCAGCATCATGTAAGGTAGTCTAGAGCAGGCAATATAGATACTATCATGAATGAAAACGATCAGAGAATGTACTCGCCTCGATTTGGTTGAAGTTGACGTGCGCGACACGAACGTATCGATACGGGATAGGTACGATGCTATTCTCCACAAGATGGTCTCAAACGATAGTACAGATGGCCCCATCAAGTCCGAAATAGTCCAAATAGTCTAATTTGATATATAAAGGTCCAAGATCAGAGTTCGGTACCATAATCGATTCGAGAAATAGGAAACGACTATATAGTCGCGATTATGATTAAAGGAAAACAATGTCACCAAATATATATATATATATATATATATATATATATATATATATACATATATATATATATATATATATATATATATAAATTATTTATGTCATTTAGAAACTATATAATATTTGAATAGATATATTTTGTTAGTAAAAATAATTTAGGTAAATACTAGAAGCCAAGAAAATCATAGGAAACCTTTTAGAGCTAGAATCCCAAATTGAATTTACATATAGGACACAAGCCCAAAAATACATCTTATCGCAAGTAACTTCTAGGAATTTATTTACTATATTTAAAAATAAAACAATAATATTATTATTGATGGTATATAAATACTATGTATATAACCCAACATAATGCCCCAAGCTAAATATTACATTTTTCTACAATTATCATTAAGAAATAATAATAATATTAGAATATGATAACAATAATCTAAAATTAAATAAATATAGTTTATAAAATCCAAAGCCCAATACTAAACCTTATTTAATAATACAAAATAATAACAGTAATACTATAATAATATTTTTTTCTAGTAATATACTCATATCTACGTTTGATATGTACAAATATACTTATTACATACTGATACTATAATAATATATAACGGCCTGGACCAACCCAGCATTATAAATTTAGCTAAGCTAAAAAATAGCTGTTGGGCCGAATCCAAGCCCAAAAATACTTACATTGAAACAAAGAAAAAGAAACTTAAAGTCAACCAACCTCTCTTTCTGGAAGAGGGAGAAAACAAACTAACACAACTAGGAGAAGAAGCTGAAAAAGCAGAAAAAAAGTAAAAGGCTCAGGTTCTCCTTAATTTCTAAGTCTAGGGCTGCAAAAGAGCTAAGCCATTCGCAAGCTGCTCGAAGTTCGGCTCGATAAAAGCTCGTTTGAGATCGGTTCGTTTACTAAACAAGCTAAGCTCAAGCTTCATTTTTGAGCTCATTTAATAAATGAGCCAAGCTCAAGCTTAGAAGTACTTGGCTCGTTTGAGCTCGCAAGCTGACTCGTTTATGAGCTTGCGAGCTGGCTCGTTTAGAAGCTCGTTTAGGAGCTCGTTTAAGAGCTTGTTTTAGAAGCTCATTTGTTTAAATTCTAATTTTATATATGTTTGTATAACAATATGGTTGTGTGCATTGTATATTTATTTGTCCTTAATAATTGATATTAAGGAACTTTTTAATTAATTTTTTATAAATAAATTGTTACTATTACAGATACTTGAATTCAAACCTAACTAGCTTGAAATCGGACTCGTTAAGCTTGAAATCAAGCTTAATGAGCTTGAAATAAAGCTTAACAAGATTGATTTTGAGCATATCGAGCTTGTTTATCAAGCTTGAATCAAGCTTGCTTAGCAAGCCAAGCTCAAGCTCTAAAATAAAATAAAAAACTTATCAAACTTGAGCTCGAGTTCGATTAATACTAGTCAAGCCAAGCTCGAGCTTACAAAAGCTTGATTCGGCTTGGCTCGTTTGCACCGGGGTATTTTTTCTTCCATAATTAATGATGGGGAGAGACTCTCTCTCTCTCTCTCTCTCAAATCTCAAATGCCACACAATCAAAACGAAAGGGAGAGGAGGAGGAATGATAGGGGATCACATTTGGGGAAGCGGTCGGAACGCCGGGGAGCTCGCCGAGGAAAGACAACGCCTCCGAGCGGCGGAAGAGATCCCGGTCCGGTAGCTGACCGGAGGAGGTCCGCGCGGAGGGACGTGTCTGATCGGGGGCGCGGCTCAGGACGACTCAACGGAGGGTCGGCGCTACCCGTGCGCGGCGCAGGGAGAGTTAAGGGAGCGGTGGCTCCCTACGGCGTCACCGGATCTGGTGCCGAAGGGAAGCGGCGGCGCTGGGGGGTACCGATCTGGGAGGCGGGTGGTGCAACACCGCGTCCAGGCGGCGGATACGGGGGACGCGGTGGGGTCGGGCGAGGTTAGTCGTCTCCCCCTCCTTTCCTTCTTCCTGTGTTGATGGTGGATTTCGTGGGTCTTCCATGGTGGTGGTGGGGTGATGACGATGGTGGTGCGGGCTGTTGGTGCTTTATTTACATGGAGAGAGCTTGCTCTCAATATGCCTTGTAAAATTTTAGTCCCACATTGGAAAAGCACCATGAGTTATCTCAACATATATAGTTGGGTGTGTTGTTGAGAGATGCACATGGGGTGGTGACCCTAAGGAGGGAACCATGTGGGTGATTTTACTAGGAGGTAAGAATAAGGCTCCAAGGATTAAGCATTAATGTTTTTGTCATTCTCTTGGATTAATTCCACTTGGAGCTAAGCCCCAAAGGGGCTTAGCGACTCGGACTCGGACTCGGACTCGGACTCGGGCTCATGGGCTCATGAGGCGTAATGTGGCATTTTGTTGGCGCACTTTGCACTTAGCACGTCAGCAGTCATGCGGTCTTTATGCGGCTCATATGCGGCCATGCGGTCTTATGCGGCATGCGGCTCATATGCGGCCTCATGCGGCTCATGCGGTTCATACGGCCATGCGGCTCATATGCGGCCTCATGCGGCTCATGCGGTCCATGCGGTCCATGCGGCTCATGCGGCTCATGCGGTCCATGCGGCTCATGCGGTTCATGCGGTCCATGCGGCTCATGCGGCACATGCGGTCCATGCGGCCCAAGCGGCCCAAGCGGTCCATGCGGCCAGGCTGCTGCTGCTGCTGCTGCCGCATGGAGGGCTATGCTGACTGTGCAAATTTCAAATCGGTTATGGAAAGGGTGAATCAATGCGATTAATTCAGATCCTATCTTTGTGGGATTTGAATTAATTTCGTTACTATATTTGTGGGATTTGAATTAATTCAGTTCCTATCTTTGTAGGATTAGAATTAATTCGTTGCTATCTTTTTGTGATTTGATTCAATCTTTCCATAACTGAAGAGGCGGTTAGGGTTTCCACCCTCTCTCTATATATACTTTCTTCTGGCCTCCTTTGTGGGCACTACGAAAATACAAGTCAGCAAAGAGAGAAAGAGAGGGAGTTGCTGCCGCCATTGTAAGTCCATCCGAGGAGTCAGAACAGAGGTGACATCGAGCGTTCCACAAGTTCTTCAAACTTGCTGGTTCCTGGAAGCAGATCGTGTGGGGCGAATCTTGCTTTGAGCAACGGTGTTTTGACACCCCAACATTATTCTTCTTCTCATCTCTCTCTAGATTATTGTAACTTGTTCTGTCCCAATTGCAACACGTTTGCAAGGAAGAACAAGAGATCTTCTCTTTGCTATTTTTCTCCTTTATATTGTAATTTGGCTTTTTAGTTTTATTCGTAGATCTTGAGTTTGATCATCACAAAGTTTTGTGTGACATCTCAGATCTCGATTGCATTAGTTTTCATCTTCGATCAAGCCCCCGGGACTAACAATCTCAAAGCAAGATCCGTATAGATGGAAAACATTAATGCTTCGCTCCTCCAATCGGACTTCTGCAAGTTGGAAAAGTTCGATGGAGAGCACTATCAAGTCTGGAAGAGAAAGGTGTACCTAACTCTTCAACTGAAAGACGTTGATCATGTTCTGTTGGAGGAAGAACCCTCTGTTCCAGACACTGGATCTACTGCCGCCATCAACGCGGCTACCAAACTCCAGGCCAAATAGAGAAGGAAAAATAGCATCTGCAGGCTTATCATCCTGAATGCTATGGAGGACTCCCTGGCAGAATCCTACTCGAAGAAGGAACTTGCCAGAGATATATGGGAGTCTGTGGAAAATCTGTATGAAGAAGATAAGAACATGAGCAAAATGTTTGTGGTTGAAAAATATCACAAATTGCTCTTTGAGGACGAAAAGTCCATGTTACCACAGGTGAAAGAATTTTTGAAGCTGCGTCAGAAACTGGAAGACGAAGAGATGCCCCTTCCCGACAAGTTTGTCGTCGGAGGGATCGTCTCAAAATTTCCTGCTGGATGGAGTACCTTCTATGTAAGGATGCACAGAAAGAAGCTAGACATTAGCTTGGGAGATCTACTTAAAGAGATCCATGTTGAGGACGAGATGCGTTCTCAACAGTAGGTGGACACTCTGTCCAAACAGTTGGCTAAAGCCAATCTGGTGCAAACGAGGGATCCCAAGGGGAAGCAGGCGGCTTCTCATCCCAAGAAGAAGGACTTCACTAATCTGAAAGTGAAGGGTCCTTCTTTCAAGCAACAGAAGACAAAGTCCCACGTGACTTGTTATAATTGTGGCAAGAAAGGCCACTACAAGAGTGAATGCAGATCTAAGCCTAAACAATCAGAGAAAGGTGAGCCTAATAAGGTTTCATTGGTTTCTAACGTTGTTGCTATGATCGGACAGGTCACAACTGTGGAGGTTGACTCTGACTGGTGGATAGACACTGGTGCGACCTGCCATGTATGTTCAGGTAAGGAATGGTTCGTCACGTACCAGCCGATATCTGAGAAGCTTGTCATGGCGAACCAGGCCCAAGCTGAAGTTCTGGGGATCGGGACCGTGGAACTGAAACTCACTTCTGGGAACACTCTGACGCTTCAAGGTGTGAAGCATGTTCCGGCGATTGCCAAGAACCTGATCTCTGGGAGCCTGCTCTGCAACGCAGGCTTGAGGATGGACATCAATGCTGGTCAGATGGTGATGTCCAAGAAAGGAACATACTTCGGAAAGGCTTATCAAACCGAAGGCATGTTTAAAATTCAGCTTGTTAACCAGTTTGAAGATATTAATGCAGTTGCATTTTCTGATTATTCTCTTGAGTTGTGGCATAATAGACTAGGACATGTTCATTGTAAGAGAATTAACAAAATGTCTAGTCTAGGACTTATCTCCAAATGTGGGGGTAAGGTGGAGAAGTGTGAGGTGTGTGCCCAGACGAAGATCACAAGGAAACCCTTTCATCGGGTCAATAGAAGCACAGATCTTCTGGAGTTGGTGCACTCCGATATCTGTGACTTCAAACATTTCTCCACGAAGGCCGGGATGAAGTATTTCATAACCTTCATCGACGACTTCTCAAAATACGCGTTCGTCTACTTGCTCAAGTCCAAAGATGAAGCTTTCGAGAAGTTCAGAGAGTTCAGGGCCGAGGCTGAACGGCAGACTGGACAACAACTCAAGAGGCTGAGAAGTAATCGAGGTGGGGAGTACAGGTCTCATGAATTCGCATCGTTCTGCAAAGAACATGGAATCATATGCGAGACTACTACTCCATATTCTCCTCAATCCAACGGAGTAGCAGAGAGGAAGAACCGGACATTAACAGAAATGATGAATTCCATGCTGCTCACTGCAGGTCTTCCAAAATGCTACTGGGGAGAAGCTGCATTAACGGCCACTTTCATTCTGAATAGAGTGCCATATGCAACTTCGGACGTAACTCCTCATGAACTCTGGTTCAAAGTCAGACCCAACTTGAATGTCATTCGAGTGTGGGGGTGTCTGGCGTATGTGAAGCTTCCAGATCTGAAGATTTAGAAGCTGGGGACAAGGACTACGAAGGCTATCTTCTTGGGGTATGCCGAGAAGAGTGATGCTCGAAGATTTCTTGATATTGAATCAAATCATATTATCGAATCTCGCGATGCTGAATACTTTGAAGACAAGTTCGCAAAAGACAAAAACATTGTTCTTTCGGACATTCCGGAAAATGATGTAGGTACTAATGAGACTGAAATCTCATACGAGCCAGTAGTCCAAGAAGAAGCTGTTGTTGATGGAACAACTCTTGCACCAGAACTCGCCGAGCCATCAGCTAAGCGAGCGAGGAGATCAAAAGATTTCGGAGATGACTTTGTCACCTATCATGTGGAAGCAGATCCGCTTACCTATGATGAGGCGATGAAGACCAGAGATGCTATCTTCTGGAAGGAGGCAGTGAATGACGAGTTTGACTCTATCACCTCCAATAACACATGGGTGTTGGTAGATCTACCTGAAGGAGAAAAGCCTATTAGATGTAAATGGATCTTCAAGAAGAAGATGAAGGCAGATGGAACTATTGACAAGTTCAAGGCCTGGCTGGTCGCCAAGGGATTTTCTCAGAAACAGGGGATAGACTACTTCGACACGTACGCTCCAGTAGCTCGGATGACCACCATCAGGATATTAATCGCTCTAGCAGCTATACATAAGTTGGTGATACATCAGATGGATGTAAAGACAGCGTTCCTGAATGGGGAGCTGACCGAAGAGATTTACATGCAACAGCCAGATGGATTTGTCGTCAAAAGTCTTGAAGACAAAGTCTGCAAGTTGGTGAAATCATTATATGGTTTGAAGCAAGCTCCCAAGATGTGGCATGAGAAGTTTGACAAAGTTATTAGGTCAAACGGCTACAGAGTCAGCGAGACGGACAAATGTGTTTACACAAAGTTCGCTGATGGAAGAGGAGTCATCGTTTGTCTGTACGTGGACGACATGCTAATCCTAGGTACGGATATAGGCTGTGTCACAGAGACAAAGAAGTTCCTCTCAACCAAGTTCAGTATGAAGGACTTGGGGGATGTAGATGTCATCTTGGGCATAAAGATCATCCGGACAGACACTGGAGTAGCGCTGTCACAATCTCACTATATTGAGAAGATGCTCACACGCTATGGGTATAAGGATCTTCCAGGGATCGATACGCCATACAGGTGTGATCAGAAGCTGAAGCCAAACTCAAGGGAAAGCGTCAGGCAGCTGGAGTATGCAAGCGTAATCGGGAGTTTGATGTACGCAACTACTGCCACAAGGCCTGACATAGCTTTCGCCGTGGGAATGCTGAGTCGGTTCACAAGCAACCCAGGGGTTGAGCACTGGAAAGCTGTGAAGCGAGTAATGAGATATCTCAAGAAGACTCAGACATATGCACTGCACTACAACGGGTATCCGACAGTAGTGGAAGGCTTCAGTGATGCTAGCTGGTGTTCAGAGGTGGAAAGCGAGAGATCCACAGGTGGATATATCTTTTCCTTGGGTGGAGCTGCTATATCGTAGAAATCGAAGAAGCAGACTATACTCTCTCGTTCCTCCATGAAATCTGAATTCTATGCACTTGAAACTACAGCAGATGAAGCAGAATGGCTTCGGGAGCTCATGTATGATCTTCCAGTGGTTGGGGCTCAGATACCGGCGATACCGATATACTGTGACAACCAGGCGACTGCGGCGGTGGCATCAAATGACCTCTTCAACGGGAAGAAGAGGACTGTGCGGTTGAAGCACAGGGCAGTACACGATCTCATCAAAAGAGGTGTAATTGCAGTGGTTGATGTTCGGAGTCAGGAGAACCTGGCAGATCCGTTCACAAAGGGCCTCAAGCGCCAGTTGGTCGATGACACAGCTTGTAAAATGGGCTTGAAGGCATTCTGATAGTGTGTCTTTGTAATCCTACCATAAAGTTTTATGCTATTAGTTCAAAGAGAAATCTACTAGGCATCTAACTTTTGGTTCAAAGGAGGATCACTGACTGGGAAACTATCAGGTAACAGTGGGTACTTGTTCTCTGGAACATGAAAGGGATACGGACCCATAACCACTGTTGTCTACTATGTATTTTTCTACGGAAAAATAGATCCTGTGGAAGGTTGGCTTAAACGCCTTAATGAGTTCTCAGGCAGAGTGAATGTCTGATGTGCTTTACAGGAAGCACGGTAGAGCAGCACTACAAGGAGTGAATCTCCATGCTACAGTGGGGTGACTCCACAATGAGGTTCCCAGGTAGGGGTAATGCCTCGGCTTTGCAAGCCAAGTCACAGCGGCGTAGCACCGTAAATAGGCAGGTAGCCTAATGCTGTATGACGTAATTAAAGAGTTGTAGACAGCACTACAAAGGGGAGGATGGCCCCATGTTACAGTGGCACGACACCACGATGAGGTACCCAGGTAGGGGTAAAGCCTCGGCATTGCAAGCCATGTCGTTGCGGCGTAACACCGCAAGGAAGCCTTAGGCTTCATGCTGGGTAGTTTGGCACTACAAAGAGGCTTGTGACCTCATGCTACAGTAGTATGACACTACGATGAGGTTCTCAGGTAGGGGTAATACCTCGGCTTCAGGCCATGTCATAGCGGCGTAGCACCGCAAGGAAATGCAAGGATTCATGCCATATCTCTTTAATAAAGAACTCACCTATAGTGTATGAAAAAAGATATCAGGCCGTCTCTTGAGGGTAAACTTGTAGACGCCCAAAATTATACACTGAAACCAGGCTGGCACAGGGCCTTTAATGTGCAGCCAGAAGCACACTTAACTACACTTTGTGAGTGGAAAGAATTATAATTGTGGTGCAGAATTCAAGGCGTAGTCCATTCTTGTATCACATTGTTATTTAACCCATGCGGGAAGATTCAAGTCGTCAGCGACATCTATCCTAATGCAAAATGGACAGTTACTGTGGGGAACGCTCAACCCTGGACACATATATATGTTGTGATATGTGGGGGATTGTTGGTGCTTTATTTACATGGAGAGAGCTTGCTCTCAACATGCCTTGTAAAATTTTTGTCCCACATTGGAAAAGTACCATGAGTTATCTCAACATATATACTTGGGTGTGTTGTTGAGAGATGCACATGGGGTGGTGACCCTAAGGAGGGAACCATGTGGGTGATTTTACTAGGAGGTAAGAATAAGGCTCCAAGGATTAAGCATTAATGCTTTTGTCATTCTCTTGGATTAATTCCACTTGGAGCTAAGCCCCAAAGGGGCTTAGCGACTCGGACTCGGACTCGGACTCGGACTCGGGCTCATGGGCTCATGAGGCGTAATGTGGCGTTTTGTTGGCGCACTTTGCACTTAGCACGTCAGCAGTCATACGGTCTTTATGCGGCTCATATGCGGCCATGCGGTCTTATGCGGCATGCGGCTCATATGCGACCTCATGCGGCTCATGCGGCTCATGCGGTTCATGCTGCCATGCGGTCCATGCGGTCCATGCGGCTCATGCGGCTCATGCGGTCCATGCGGTCCATGCGGGCTGCTGCTGCTGCTGCTGCCGCATGGAGGGCTACGCTGACTGTGCAGATTTCAAATCGGTTATGGAAAGGGTGAATCAATGCGATTAATTCAGATCCTATCTTTGTGGGATTTGAATTAATTTCGTTACTATATTTGTGGGATTTGAATTAATTCAGTTCCTATCTTTGTGGGATTAGAATTAATTCGTTGCTATCTTTTTGTGATTTGATTCAATCTTTCCATAACTGAAGAGGCGGCTAGGGTTTCTACCCTCTCTCTATATATACTCTCTTCTGGCCTCCTTTGTGGGCACTACGAAAATACAAGTCAGCAAAGAGAGAAAGAGAGGGAGTTGCTGCCGCCATTGCAAGTCCATCCGAGGAGTCAGAACAGAGGTGACATCGAGCGTTCCATAAGTTCTTCAAACTTGCTGGTTCCCGGAAGCAGATCGTGTGGGGCGAATCTTGCTTTGAGCAACGGTGTTTTGACACCCCAGCATTGTTCTTCTTCTCATCTCTCTCTAGATTATTGTAACTTGTTCTGTCCCAATTGCAACACGTTTGTAAGGAAGAACAAGAGATCTTCTCTTTGCTATTTTTCTCTTTCATATTGTAATTTGGCTTTTTAGTTTTATTCGTAGATCTTGAGTTTGATCATCACAAAGTTTTGTGTGACATCGCAGATCTCGATTGTATTAGTTTTCATCTTCGATCAAGCCCCCGGGACTAACACGGGCGGTGGTTCGAGTTGAATGTGGTGGTGGTGCTCTGCGGTGGTGGTCGTGGTGTATGGGATGGCCGGACGGCGCTGGCCAACTTGGCCGGGGGCGAGGTTACATTGGGGTGCTAGTGGCTTGGGGAGTGTCGGGTTATGGTGGTTCGGCTGTATTTGGTCGGTGTGGCGACGTGGTGGTGGTGATGAGGTCGGACTCAGGGAGTCGGCCGGAGGGATGGATGTTGGTGGTGGTGGCAGTATGGTGGTTGTGGTGGTGGCAGTATGGTCGTTGTGGTGGTGCGACGGTGAACAATGGGGCTGCAGGTGATGGGGAGATGGCTGGAATGGGGGACGGTCGGGCGGAGCTCGGTCGGAAAGGGAGCTTGGTTGGTCGGAAATGTGCTGTTGGAAAACTATAGGGGGGTGGCGGCTGACTAGTAGTCTAGGAATTTTAGGTTTTGGGATTGCTGCAAAAGCATTGGAAAAAGTGTCCTTATATAGGAGAAATGGGAAAACTCTGAAACGAATTGTACATATAATAGGAATATAGGAAAAATAATGAAAAATGCTGACTTACTAACCCACACTAACTACTAACTATTATTAATTTGTTGTCTACTAGTCTAGGTAATATTGTCTAATAATTTATCTAGTACTATTTATTAGTTAATTAATCATTGGCTAATTATAGATGTTAATAATCAAAATTTATTTCATAACTAATTACAATTTGGCTAATATTCCTAATTACTTATCAATACCAATTATTCAATATATATATATATATATATATATATATATATATATATATATATATATATATATATATATATATATATATATATATATATATATATAAACAACCATTAAATAAATATATTTTTGAATTTCATAAATTGATAAACGTTTTCTTTATATAAACCCATATTTATAACTTATTGATTTAAGGAAATGGACAGAAAAATTCCAATAGTGTAAAATCACAAAAATAGTTTTTTTTTTTTACAAAACCAACGACAAACAAGTACCGATAGCAATCACGGTCGAAAAAAATATTTCTCAAAATTAGAATTGTACGATTTCACAGATTCAAAAAGTTTCAGAGATTAAAAAAAAATATAAAAATTTCGAAAAAATCCAATAAATCGATTAACGGAGGTTACACTTAGTGGCATCTGGAAGATGATCACCAATATTGGCTCAGATCTGGGATTTGACACAAACTGGGGTTGAGCAAACCTTTGCACTATGTCATAGATATCTTCTAAAGGAGGTCAAAGGTATATCGAGTTTGGGAAATGTGTCGAGAATCCTGACACTACTAAAATAAGTCAAATTAGCAACGTTATCAGCAACTCCAACACCATATGTTGCTAAATTCAAATTTTGAGCTACTCCATCGAAATGCGACGCTAGTTGCGATAAATTACGACGATTTGCGACTACTGTGAGGTGAAATGGAAAGTGTCGTCGCTAAGAGTCGTGAAACGTCGCAAATCGGCGACATCTAGTGACGGTGAGAAGTCACATAGTTAGTTATGACTTTATGACATTGCTAAAAATTTAATACCAATAGCTGATCATCTTTTCTCCTATTCGATTTCACTCTCTTGAAAATATTCTTCTCCTCCAAATTTCGATCCTCCACCGCCGACACCCCACCTTCCCTATACCAGCCTTACCTCTAATACGGTGAGACAACTTCCACCCCTACGAGAAATTATTGTATGGTCCGGGCCCGGCCACTAATTTCTTGACACTTGGCATATTCTATTACATTTATATATTTCTCTTATTTACTAGGTCAATTTTTTTTAATGTTTTTGAATTTATTTTTCTAATTATAGGCCAAGTGAATTTTTATATATTAAATATTTTTTTTAAAATTTTTTATGCTAAATATTATGCCAAGTGTCAAAAAATTAGTAGCCGGGCTCACAATTCACCATTGTCACGTGGTGAGACCGGACCACATAAATATTATGCCAAGTATCAAAAAAAAAATTTATGCTATATATATATATGAATTACTACTTGCGGCATCATTCGTGGATATACAACCGTCGTTGTGAGGACATATGAGATATGAGGGAAGAATTCATGCAATGAGTAGTTACATTCCTATAGTTCGCCATGACATTCTTCCTGTACATGGACGACACCAAAATCAAGTGTCCGTATGTAAGATGGCACTATCAAATATCATAAAGAAGATAGTATTATGACATTCCATCTGTATTCGAAGTGATTAATATCATTAACATTGGCGCCAGAGCCTTATATGGAGATGCATATTATTGGCAACGCGATTTGACCCGAAGCGGAGTTGGCCCATGGGATACGATACTGAATTGGGCCCATATGCCTTAAAAGAGAATTCTCATGTAAGGCCTGAACCAACTCCTATTATCTACATCTCATGATCCTACCTCCTATTCGATGTGGGACTAAATTACCAACACCATTGTCACCCCCTGTCACGATCCGCACCCGCTTTTTGGATACAAGACGTGTCCAAGCCAGCCTACGTCGCAGAGTCGGCGGTAGAATGCTGTCACGGCCATGATGCTCAAAATCACATAAATAACATTATTGCTCATTCATATTTCTAAATTTATTACAACATTTACAATATTTATATTTAAAGAAAATACAAAGTTTTCACAATGAATGAAAATGATACAACTGCTATCTATTTCTAGGTTTCTGTCTGTAAGTACACCCGTATCTCCCAAAGCTAAGTGAAGCCACAGCTAACCTGAAAAATGTTGGTTTCCAGTCAGGAATGGGACAAACACACAAACCGACGACAATACGAAAACATAATAGAATTTACAAGGCATGAAAATAACATATGTGAGATGAAAGCCAGAAAGTAACTGATGTTGTGGCAAGCGGTGAAGAAAATCAGGAAACAAATAAAAGACAACTATCTATGTGGTTTGAAATATCTTGTTCGACATGTGAACGGCTAAGGGGTAAATACGGTACCCTGCACGTGTCGTGTGCAGCTGCTATCAGTCAAGATTAGACATATTGGGATAGGTAAGGGGTAGTTCACACGTCTACTAAGATATTTTTTCGTCCAGCTAGTACTCATGGAATCAGGTCGCAAGCATGGTAATCATGAAAATGACAGTCAAAAATGTATAATAAATCCATGATACTAATCTTCGTGTGACGAGAGTATCAACAAGAAGCAAGACATATGTATAAACATGAAATGAAAAGACTATTATGAATCGAAAGCAATCAGAAAGTGCACTTGCCTGAGGTCCTTTGCTGGTGAAACCGATAGTACAACCCCTCACATGAGTCACTAAAGTCAACACATGCAAAAAGTCTCCGAATGCTGAAATAGACATTACCAACGTTCTCAGAACAGTCACATTAGCTAGAATTGCCTATCTTTAAGTCCAATTCTGGACACAGGAGTAAAACAATAATTTTGGGTCAAAACGGTGTCCGTCGTTCGACCCGCTTTGCACCAAAAAGCGTACCAGAGTCAATGGTCTCTAAATTCATCAAATTACATGTCTATAGATTTGTTTTGATGATACGAACTCAACCGTATGTCCGAAGTTGGATTTCGGCAGGCCGTACACAAAATTGCCCGTTGAGTCGGATCGTGGGACCCGCAAAACGGTGATCCGATCAACTATCTCAGAATCGGACCAAACTTGGCATACAGGACCAGAAAAATGATATGGTCCTGTTGGCGTAAGTTTCGTCTCGATCTGACGAGCGTGCACAAAGTAATTGAGAAATTTGCACGGAGGTCGATACGGTGAATTTCGAAGGATACGTATCAAATTCGTCGCGCACACGCAACCAATTTGAATTTCGTCAAAGCCCACACATCCACGAAGCCGATACACACCTTTTGATGCTTTCGGTTCGTAACCACGTCGTCCGGATTGGCCGAACGCACGTCGTATCGAAGGTTTTTAAAGTTTTTTAAAACAGATTTTTGTCGGTTTTGGGAGACGAATTTCTCGACGTACGATCGACGAAATTCGATTCTACAAAATATTTGCAATGCCCTATAGATTGTATCTAACTATTTTACTTGGTTCTAATCAGTTATTTACAGGTTGACAATGATTGGTCTTCAAACATGGCTACTAGGGCTGTTTTCCTGTTCTGTTATAGAACAGTTTTTCTTGAGATTTTGCGAAGGTTTTCTCGACTAACTAATGCGATTAAATAAAAACTATTGAAAGGGATTAGAGTTGTATGTTTTGTGTACACACCTGAACAAGTAGATCGAAAAATGATCCACTGAGAGACGAGAAATCTCGTCATAAACTTGGGTCGGCTGCGTGCTACTGCTGGTGTCGCATCCCTGTTCACTCGCCGTGCGCGCGGTTCTGCGACAGACCTAGCCGGCTGGCGGCCCCGCGCAGCGCCGCCCTGGGCTAGGGAGGGTTGCCCATGGTGTAGGTAGGGCTAGGGTTTGGGTTCTCGAGTTTTTCGACACTCCCTCTCTCGATCTATATATATGTACGTGTGCGTGTGTGCTTGCAAAGCGGGGCTCGGGTCTGGGATTGCTCGACTGGGGAGTTGGGGATGGTTGGGCTGGGCTAGCTGCTTTGTTATTTTCTTTGCTTTTATTTGTTATATCAATATATATGTATATACATACACACCCCTATATATATATTTATATATACATACACATATACACATATATAATATATATTTATATATACATACACATATATGCATATATAATATATATTTATATATACATACACATACACTACACCAAAACACCTATATTCCAACAGTCTAAACATGTTACAAAAATTAATTCTAACGGGTAAATTCCGTGAGTATATAGGCGTGGGTAATATTACCAACTACCCTTCTAACGGACATGCCTGTTAGTATTTCAAGCTTTCTAACGGCTGTAGCCGTTAGTAATTATTTTTCTAACAGGCATATAAATATATATAGATATGAATACTAACGGGCTATGGCCGTTGGAATATTTTAAAAATATATAAAAAATAATTTTAGAATTTATTACTAACGAGACTGGGTCATTAGTATTTTTTTAAAAAATGGAAAAAATTAATTTTAGAATTACTGACACGAGAGTAATTCAAATTATTTATTTTAGCTATATTTCAATAAAAATATGCACCTGCCTCACAACTTGCACCTGCAGGTTGCTCCAGTATAGGCAAATTGGATGTCTCATATGCACATTTTAGACCAGAAAGTGTCACGACCCGCACCCGCTACAAGGGCACTTGTGCGTAACAACGCCCAGCCCTCACCGTAAAAACGGCGTAGAACGCTGTAGGTTTATTACTCTAACAACAGTTTATATAATATCAAAACCTGTCGAGAATATGGTCAACTACGAACGGAGGACAAGCAATGATAATATATGAATACTCAATCACAACTCTAAGATGATAAAGTAAATACTGAATAATAAAGACAACACGACAATAAAATATAACATGTCAAGTCCAAACACAAAGAATATACAAGTCCAAGTCCAAAGTCTCTAATACTAGCCAAAATAATAACAGTCCCAAGAGTAACTGGAGACAAGGTCCAGTACAAAAACCTACTCTATCTACAGGATAGGCGGTATCTCACCCTGCGGTACTGCACCCTGCTGATCTAGGGTATCTATCTCTAAACCTACTACGTCCGGTGGGTCGTAGTAAGTGCAGTAATAGTCCTCCTCTGCATCTGTAAATATTATCAACATATCCGGTCAGGATGGAACGAGTACATAAATCTCATAACAGATCTCAAGATAGGATAAAAGCCATAAGACTGTAAATAGAGCATATATAATAAAATTATGGAGTGTACATATATATATCATGGCATGGTAAGCTGTAGAGCTAGAGCTAGAACAGAAAAGTAGAACTGATCATGGTATGTACACAAATCAGGGTAAGCCATCTGTCCAATGTGTGTGAGTAGTAGTTTCAACTTGTGATCGGCTTGGGCACCTGTAAGTAACTGGCCTGGCTAGTCATAAGTGCAGTATATGACTAACACTGTTTGGGAATACGGAATGGATTTGATCACAGGCATACGCTACTACTCCCACACCCCCAACTGGTAGAATGGATCCAAACAGGACACGTCACTGCACGGGATTCTATGAGAAGGGAGCAAGCCTTCTCTAGAATCGGTGACCATATATTGCACAAGAGCTACAAGGGAGCTTGCACAATATATTCCAAGCTAACAAGGAGTAACATCTCTCGTCGAGATCCAGGAATACCAATCCGTGAGAACCATATGTCAGGAATAAGTATATCTACACTAAGTACATGAATGATCATAACAGTTATCATAAATTGGGAAAAAGTTATCAGAGAATGTACTCGCCTGTGATATGATATAATATGTCAACTGGATCCAATGCAGCGCCTCGAGGACCTATAGATAACAAGACGTATCAATACTATGTTTAGGAAGTAAAGTCAAATCAAATTTAAATCCTATTAAGTCATTCTAGGTCAGGACACGTCAAACTAGACTGTACAGGGTCAACCTAAGTCATAGTAGGCCTAACCAGGTCAAACAGGGTCAATACAAGTCAAACGGAATTAAACTAGGTCGATTTAAGTCAATAGTTGACTTACAGTTGACTTTTGGTCAACTGGTCAACTCTGGTCAACCCTAGGTCAACTTTAGGTCAATGGTGACTAACAGTTGACTTTTGGTCAACTGTTCAACTCTAATAGAATTTGGGACTAAATTGGGTAACGTGTTGACCCATGGTTGACTTTTGGTCTAAAAAGTCAACCGTGATTTACCAAGGTCAAGACTAGGTCTAGACGACTATTTCTAACCATTACCAACCCTTAAAACCCATATCCAAGTCCATCTTGAACTCCGAAACCCATATCTTGGCAGTAGGCCAATACCTTAAATTTACCCTTTACAAAGGTAAATTTCTAACCTAGTCCAATACCAAGTTAGCCTACCTATGCTTGGTATTTCGACCCGTGCTTCCTAGGGTAGTAGGATACTAGCCTACACTATCATTACCTACCAAGCTTCCTAGGTATTGTGGACATCCAGTCCATCTTACGACATATGTTGCCGATTCACCGATTATCTTGAGTATCGCGAGATACTCAATGATATCGTGCATAACCATCCTCCTAATCCCACACGAAACCCCGATTTCAACTCGGGAGCCTACCCACAAAATCTAATTCACATAATCTAAGTCTCATCCAATTTTGGACGCGTTCCGACACTCGGAACTCAATTTCTCCCCTTTCACTAATTTTTTACTCACTCACACACACTCTCTCTAACTCACTCTACACACACTCATAGGACAATTTGGGGGATTATTTTGGGAGTATATTAGGGAGTATATATATATATATATATATATATATATATATATATATATATATGGGTATATATATATATATATATATATATATATATATATATATATAGGTATATATATACATAGGTTTAGGGGGGTTTTAGGGGGTTAAATGGAGGGGGGGGTTAGTGCTACAGCTGCTGCTATATGCTATTGCTGCTGCTGTATGCTACTGCTGCTGCTGTGCAGTTTTGTGGGGGGGGGGGGGGGGGGGGGGCAGCAGCTCCTTCCCCCCCTACAGTAGCTCTGCCCTTTCCTTTCTCCATTCTATTCCTCCTACTCTCTAACTCTCTAATCTCCTCACACTCTCTAACTCTCTCTAAAATCTCCTTCACACACAAACATCTCTATATACATATAGACACACACACTAAACACACACATATATATATATCACATCTATACTATAACACACACTCAAACACACACACACACATATCTATATATATATATATATTATATAATATATATATAATTTTATATATAATATATAATAATATATATATATATATATATATATATATATATATATATATATAGATGTATATATATATATAGATGTGTA